>JAAMXY010000290.1:0-21389 GCA_019677205.1 Pinguiococcus pyrenoidosus | reverse complement strand
ACTTCCTTGCGCTTCGAGCTGTCGGACATGCGGACAGCCGGCCACGCCTGCGCGCGCGCAAGCCTGCGTCCGGGCCCGGGGGCACGCACCGCCAAGGTGGAAGCTGACGAGTCGGGGAGAGGCGGGAAAGGAGAGGGAAGGGGGGACGCAGTGAGGAAGACGCGCGGCGGGAAACTGAACTGCTTTGGCGGGAACGCGTGAGCGGAGCACTTCGGGACGTCAATTTTGGCGCGCGTTTTCGAGTCTCTGTCCTCCGCCGTTCTTCTTTTGATTGTATCCAGATCTGAAGTGTACTGGGCGTACCACCGTACGGCAAGGGGTACAGTACGATCTATAGTAGGGTATCGAAACTTCTACGAAAAACAAATCAAAAAAAGGAGCAGAAATACCGTTATCTGTATTTGAAAAATCATTTACGCATAATATAAGATTCTCCGTAAGATCCATTCTTGAGGATATTTTCAAAATCCATGCGGCGCCGAGAAACGCCGTCCATTTCAAAAAATACAATATCTCATTTTTTGAAGTTTTATATATCATAGTAAAATCTGAAGCAGAACACAGAGTCCAATGCAGCGTCATCCGCTTCTCGTCTCTGTCCGCCGCTCCGCAGCTGTGCCCGCGCCGGCGTCTTTCTGTCTCGAACTGGTCGCTTCCTGCCGGCGGCGGAGGCGACGGCGGAGCCTGAGGCGGAGCCTAAGACGCGGTCCTTCGGTGCCCTTTTGCGTCTGTCACCCACTGTGGTGCCACCCCGCGTGCCACGCGGCTTGCTTGGTGGCAAGCCACGGGCTCGAGGCCGCTCCGCCGCTCGAGATCAGCTTGGCGGGCCGCAGATCCCTCGGCACCGGAGCCGCCTCGGCAGGTCTCCGAGCGCGATGGGGGGCTCCCAGTCCGCGGAGAAGGAGCCGGCGCCTCCTGCGGAAGCGGAGGACGAGCTGGATAACGCCGTAAGCGCGGTCTCGTGATTGTCGGTATGACTTCCTGCGCATGTCTTGTGACCGTCTCCTGCAGGACCTGCAAGGCGGGGGCGAGCGCCTGACTCTGAAGCTGCGGGAGGACTCACCGGAGGAGCCGCCGGAGGAGGAAGGCGACGATTGGGATCTGGAACTAGACGACGACAAGGACGAGCTGCAGCGGCAGCCGCAGGGATCGGATGCCTCCATGCCGCAGAGCAGCACCTTTCGGGTAAGATCCCTTCCTCGACAGACTCTGCTGCAGGCGGCCTTCCTCCCTATGTGCAGAGCGGCAAGCACCACGCTGGTTGTGGGGCTGCGAGCCTCAGGCTCGCTGCTGACGGTTTGGGTTCCGTTCCTGCAGGTGAACGACAGTTCGAAGATCGTGCTCAGGGAGAAGCCGGACCTTTCGGCCGCCGGCAGCGACCTCATCGAGGCGCCCAAGAATGGCACGCTTTTGAAGGGCGTGACATATGCTATCAACAAGCAAGACTGGATACACCTAGAGGTACGGGACGCGCAGCATTCAAGGGGAAAAAGCGGGACTGATTGCTCTGCGAATTCGCTTCGGCCGCTGGCCGAGCTGCCGCGAGCGTGCTGACCTCCTTGCCTTGCCTGGCCTGGCCCTGACTCGCCCTGGCTTGAACTGCCGACAGGAACCCTGCAAAGGATTCTGGATCACCCAGGACGGAGTGGAAGAGAGATAGGCAGCACCTCTCTTGGCTTCCGCGCGGGGGTCACGTGCAACGTTTTTCCGTTTTAGAGGCTGCTCCAGCGCCATTGGCTTTGGAAGCTTGTTGCATTACGTGGAAGACGGTATCTTGGTGTCCGGCGGAAGTCTTGGTGTACAGAAGGAACGTGCTTTTCACACGTTCCGTTGGGCTTCGTGACCACGTGATGCATGGTTCTTACACAAGGATCGGGGATCTCCGCGCCAGCAGCTTCTCCAGCTCCGGGCTGGACCTGGGGCTGGAAGGCTAGTAGTACTCGTCACCATACTCATCGCCGTAGTCGTCATACGCCCCGTAGTCGCCATAGGGCTCGTGCTGAAGATCGACGTCGTCATCGTACAGCTCTTCCTCGTCGTCCTCGCCTGCATCCTGGACCTCCGACGCGGCCGCCTTGGCCTGCTCAGCTGCGGGAGGGTCTCCCTTCCCCGCCTTCCCCGCCTTCCCCGCCTTCCCCCCCAGTGAAGTCCCGGCGGCCAGCGGCCGGAGCAGATCGCGATTGGCCGGCGCCATGCCAAGACCGAGCCCCTGCACCGTCGCCGCAGCTGCCGCCTTGGCCGCCTCTTCTGCTAGCTTTGGACTTATCATTGCAGCGCCTGGGGTCGGCTTCGATTTCGACTGGCCGTTCGACTTGGCAAGCTTCTTTCTCCTTTCGTCCTCCTTCTCCTGGGCCATCGAGCGAATGCGTCGCCGTTTCCCGAGGTACGCGTCGCTCCAGCTGCTCGAGCTCGATTCCTCCTTCAGCTTGGCCGCCGCGGCTGCAGCGGCTGCAGCCGCGGCGGATTTGTCCAGTGCTTTCTTCATGTTCTTGCTCCCGTCCGCCCCGCTGGCCAGAGATCCGTCCAGCTTCGAGTAGTCCAGCTTCCGGGACATCCGACGCTGCTCAGTGGACGCAGCCGTCTCTTCCTCGGCCTTCTCGCGCTGCTGGCGAGCTGCCTGCGCTTGCAGATACTCCTGGTTCATCTGCACCCAGATTGCCTCCTTCTTCTTCGCTTCCGCGCTGCTCAAAATCATGTTGTCCATCTCGTCGTCATCGAGGTCGCTCAGCGAGTCCTCCAGGCCGTCTTCCTCGACGGCAACGACGGCCTTGTCCGCTTCCGACACCGGGACAATGGCCCCGCCTGCTCCGTCCGCCTCCGTGTCTGCATCCGCCTCGTCTGCGCTATCGTCCTTCTTGCTGCTCAACTTGATGTCTAAATCTTTCTCTAGTTCTGCATACATGTCTTCCATGGCCTGGTCTCGTCGCCGAGACCTTCTCGGGCCCGGACTTGTGGCGCTGGCGACGACGAGTGCCGTACTCGTCGCATCGCCAGCACCTGCCTCATCCCCGTCTGCCGGGGGCAGCGCCTTCATCTGCTCCCCGTTCTCCGTCAGCTGCAGGGCCTCCTGCCGCCGCGCTGCTTCGATGAAGGCGGGCGGATCCATGGGCTCGTACTCCAGGAGATGCTGATCCTCACCCCGTTGGAACTGCTCAATCGTGAGCTGCGCGGCAGGGGTCGCTTCGAACTCTCGCAGGCGCAGCTGGATGGTGCCCTGCGACACGGGGAACGTCTTGAGCAGCTCCTCCTTGTCCACCTCGCACTCGTGCATCCTCGCGGCCATCGTGAGCGCCGCGGCGCAGAGGCCCAGGGGCCGCCGTCCAACTTCCATCCAATTCCGCTTCATGGTCTTCAGCAGGCGCAGCGCAGTGACGCACACGTCCGTCTCCTTCTTGCCAAAGTTCAGCTTGGCCGCGAAGCGGTGGATGTACAGGCCCGGGTCCACGATGGGCAGCTTGAGATTGAGGAGCTTCTTGAACTTCATGAACGTCGCCCCCAGCTTGAACACGTTGATCTGCAGCGCATCCGAGAAGTCGATGAGCAGATACGGAGCCCGCTCCTGGCGACAAACGATGTACAAGCACGCCGCGACCACTCGCATGGTCTTTCTCCCCTGCACGAAGCTGCGCTGGACCGCGATGGTGAAGAGTCGATGCGCGTTCTCCGTAAAGTGCGCGTTGAGCCGCAACGCAGAGGCCACTTGTCCAATCTGTCGACGGCCGTTCGCCAGCGTCGTATCCCGAGAATCGCGGGAGTACGAGTAGCGTCCGCGGCCCCGGACGCTGGAGCTGTAGGGTTTCTGCGCAGTGGCGCTCATGAACTGACCCCGGACGCCGCCGGTCTCCTCGAACTCGATGGACGACACGATGGCGTTCTCCTCCACCACGGTTCCGCAGCGCACGCACACGGCATCTCCGCCTATTCAGCCAAGATACGCGCGGATTAGCAAAGTCCTCGGCGCGGCGTGACGGACGGAAGCGCACCTGCGTCGTTCACTTCGATCTCCAGGCTGGCACATTCTGGGCACTGCATGTCTGGAAGCACCCGCGGCGGACAGAGCCACCGAGCGCAGCGAAGTCGACGTCGCGCGCGCCTTCTGCGGCGCAAAGAAGTGCCCCTCTCTGTCTCTCTTTGGGTTGTCCGCGTCCTTCGGGACTCTTCTTCTTTTCCTCTTTCGCCTCTGTCCGTTGCACATAAGTCTTGACGTTTTCAATTTCAATATTGGTACTATATGTTTGTACTACAACTCGGTACTGAAGGAGTACCAATCGCCTCGCGTGGCCGCGGAATCCATCTGTCACAGCTTCTCGACCACGAAAGTCCGAAGTCGCTGGAAAGAGCGTCTGAGACTTCAGCGGACTTGCGCGCGCCACATACAGAAGCTACCGATCTTGTCTGGAAGCTTGGACGGAAAGCTGTACACGGATGGCTGCTGGTCCCTTTGCGCGCCTGCTGGCGCAGGCGATGATCATGGGAGGCACGATGTTCTCCCGGGCTTTTCTAAAGGTCCGAGCTCTCGAGCCTTCCGGAGGCGAACGTGTTGTCGCCTCTGTCCTGAAGAGAAGCTCCCAGAGCCTGACGTGCCACCACCTGCTCCCAGGCGTATCAGGAAGCGGTAAAGAATGCCCAAAAGGGCGGTGCGGGCGCGGCCGCACAGGGCGCAATTCGCCGACTGAAGATGCAGGAGAGCGAAGCGCTGGGCATTCTGAATCTCAAGAAGCCGGAAGTGAATGCGCACGCCATTCAAGAGGTGCGTTCCTTTCCTTCATCGAGAGGCGTTTTGCTTCTGTAGTGAAACCCAACTCGGTTGACTCGCTTCGGCAAAACGGTCGCTCATCCTTTCGTCTGGTTCCTCCTCCGTGATTTTTCAGCGATTTCAGCATCTGTATGACGTGAACGACCCGTCCAAGGGCGGCTCCTTCTATTTGCAGTCCAAGGTGTTCCGCGCGAAGGAGGTGCTAGAGTATCAAATGAGGAATGCGAGAAATAAAGCCGGGGGCGGCGCGGGGGAATCAAAGTAGCAGGTCTCCTGGGGAGGATAGAAGCCCGTCAACGTGCTGCGTTATCAGTTGTAGCAACTGGGCAGGACAAACACGCATGACAAAACCCAACAAACAATTTGGCTAATGCTTGGCGGTCTATGCCTCCGTCGTGTCGACCTTCGCGGCTTCTTTCGTCCACGTCTTCTTGGTCTCCTTCTTCTCAAACTGCTGGTAGCCGCGGTACTTGCGCGCCGCCAAATAGGTCAAGATCGCCAGGACGATGGCACACGCAACGACGACGGCAGCAATCACGATGCCTTCAGAGAAGAAGAAAGAGAAAGAGAGAGAAAGAGGGAGAAAGAGGGAGAAAAAGGGAGAAAGAGAGAACCGAGTGCGTTAGCCTGGCATCCGGACTCCAAGCACGGTAGGCTTCGCTGTCCCCACCTGCGATTTCGCCGTCGCCGAGATCGTCGCTGTCGCGGAAGGTCTTCGGCGTATACAGCATGGTCGTGTTCGAGATGGGGTACCCAGGCAGACCCGAGCCTGGCAAGCTCTCCACGAAGTTGGTCTGGCCTCCGAAGAGAAAGATCTTCTCCTCCACGCTGGCCGCGACGAAGCGGAATCGGTTCTGCGGCACCGGATCTTCGAAAACCCACTCGCCGGTGTATTCGGGCGCCTCAGACGGAACGAAGCGCTCCACGTCATCTACCGGGAGGACAAGGCAGTCATCCGGATTGTCCTTCGTCTCGCCCCCAATCGCGAAGAGCTGGTTCTGGATGTGCCCGACAGCTTTGTCCCCGCGGGCGATGATGAGCTCTCCGTGGGTGTACCACCGATCCTCGGCCACGCTGTAGGATTCCACCACCGCTTCCGGCGCGCAGAAGTCCATCGCGAAGCCGCCGATGACGAAGTGCCGAATCGACGTCTCATCCGCGCACAGCTGGACGGTCTCCGCCGAGATATCCCCGCGAGCCGTGGGCATGGCCGCCCTCGGCACGAAGCTGCAGCTGTCCGGCAAGAACTCGTAGAGGTCCGACACCAGGCCGTAGGACTCGTCGTACCCGCCGACGACGAAGATGCGGCCATCCTGCTCGAAGGCAGTGAGGTCGGACGAGGCCATCCCCACCGGCCAGTCGCAGGGGGTGGACCACTGCCCCGTGGCAATGTCGAAGACATCCACGGGCGTGACGATGGCGTCCTCCGCCGTGCGGCCGCCGAAGAGGTAGATCTTGTTGTTGCTCAGCGCGGCTGCGTGGCGGTAGCGACTGCGAGGAGCGTCCATGACGCCCACCTCGTATCTGTCCTCCCGAGGAACATAGTAGATCACCTGCGAAATTGAACTTCAGCAGGCGCGCTCCGCCAGCTCGACAGCCCAGCGACGCGCCACTTACCCTGGCCGTGACGTCCGGACAGAAGCAGAAGTCGTCCGGAGGGCACTGCTGATCGGCCACGCACCCGCCGATGAGATACACCCGTGGGCCGCGGTCGTCCTGCCCATGCTCCGCCACCGCAGTGGCCGTCATGTCCGAGCGGGCGATGGGCATGAGCTCCACATCGTCGAAGCCCTGGAAGTTCTGGGCCCGGACAGAGACGAAGCCGGCCAGCAGGCCGGAGAGCAGCACCGAGCGCGCCATCCTCGCAGCTAGTCCGCAAGTCCGGCTGAGATCCGAGGCGACGCTGGGACGGAGAAAATGAATGGGCGATGGGCGATCTTTTCCTCGTCAGCTGATCCGCCCCAGAAACAATTAATTTTCAGTTTAATTTATTTCACAATATTTCAATATTCTATAATCCTTATCTTTTCTCAGTTTTTCGATAGATTTGAAATATGTTGAAAAGATTATTTGGATAATTTGGTTTGTCGAGACGATCGTGGCACTTTTTGGCGCCAAAACGGGACATCCAGAAGGCGCCACTCTCTTAGCTGATGAGAATGTGGAGGGCCTTTACTCCCGTTCTCGGTCGCGTGCGCCAGAGGTGCTTCTCAGCAGCCGCGTCGCCGCTCAGCTTCTCGCCGCCTGCCTATGTGCAGATAGCGGAGAGCGTGGTGAAGGAGGCGCTTCCCAGCGGCGTGAGCGAGGAGTTTGAACTTACGAGTCGGAGAGAGTTGCTGTGGCGGCCTTCTATAGCCCATGCAAAGTCCCTGGTGGACGGCGGTGCCGAAGTGGTGGTGCTGAGCGGCGCGAGAGGCGTCGGGAAGAGCTGTGCCCTGGCGGCATTGGTGGCAAAGCTTCGAGAAGATGGCCACCACGTCGTCTACGTGCCCAGTATCTACGAGTTCACGCACCGCATGCCGTACTGCTTCCCGAATCCTTTCGAGATGCAAAAATTCGACGTTCCAAAGGCGGGGCAGAAGTTTCTCTCCGACCTGCTGACCTCCAACGAAGAGCTGCTGGAGGGGATCCCCTTGGCCGCCTCCGTGGCAGGGCGCTATCGCAAGGAGAATTGCCCTCCGGGCCTCGTCGACGAGTTCCGAGAGTACTTGAAGGGGAAGAAGGGCCTGGAGGCGAGAAAAGAGGCCACGAAGCTGACCAGCGTCGCGGACTTGGCTCGGCTCGGCAACGACTTCCTGCCCATCGCTGGGCAGGTCATGACCGACGTGATCCACCAGCTCAAGCAGCGCGAGCCTGCCGAGGAGGGCAAAAAGCTGATCTTCGCGCTCGACGAGTACAACGCCTTCTACAACGGCGTGGCCTACACCTTCGTCGAGCGGCAGGTCCTCGTGGTGGATATGTGGGACATGCTCAAGACGGACGAGGACCAATCCAAGGTGGTGGAAGGGGAAGACGACTGCTGGATGGGGCACGATCGGCGGGAGGACGAAGGGTATGGGGACTTCACGGCGGACTGGATCGCCTACAAGGAGGAGCACCTGCAAATGCAGCGCCAGAAGCAGATGGGGAGTGAAAGCAAGGTGGGGAAGCAGGACGACGGGGAGTACAATGACGTCCTCACCGGACACCTTGGCAGTTGGCCAGTGCTTTTCGGGAAGCCGTGGAACAAGGCGATCCACAGCCTCCAGTTGCGCGACTTCCCGCAGCTTCAGGCCTTGCACGTCCTGGATCCGCTGGTCGGCGGGCAAGAGCACGCGCGGGCGACGAAGACACAGCATGTTCTGGCCATGACCGAGCGCATTCCGTACACGCCGCGCTGGACGGGACCGGACGGCGCTGCGTGGGCGGCGCGGAGAGAGTACATCGAAGGTTTCGAGGGCTACGAGGCACCGCCTGACCTGTGGGCGCACGAGCGGCCCACCAAGAAGATGAGGCGCCAGTCGAGCTGGACACCGAGCAACACCCGAGACGTCCTGGACACCCACCCCTTCGATCCCGTGTCGGCAGAGATTGTCGTGGAGAGATATAGCGAGGACGAGGTCTTCGCTACGCTAGCGCACTACATTGATAGCGGAGAAGTCTTCGATGAGAAGATCAGCTTCCCGGAGCTGAAGCTCCTGGAGATCCAGAGCCAGCGAAATCCCCTCACCATGCGAAGAGACAGCATCCGCCTGCTCAAGCAAGAGCTGGACGCCGAGACCGAGGAGTTCCTCGACCTGCCCTACTAGGCGTGCACGCGGCCGCGGCGAAGGCGGACGGAACGGAACGGAACGGAACGGAACGGAACGGAACGGAACGGAACGGAACGGAACGGAACGGAACGGAACGAAATAGAAGACTCTTTTCATCTATGGAAGGCAGGCAGCTTGCTTCTCACTTCGGTGCTTCGTCTGAGCGCGTCTTCGATTCGCCAGGGGCCTTGTGGCTCTCGCCGCGCGTCTCTTCATCTGCATTCTCTGGAGTGGCGTCGACCTTCTTGGCGAAGCCTTGCACCGACTTCCCCCGGGGCCCGAGCCACTGATACAAGAACTTCGCTTGCACGATGACGAAGTAGCACGTGACAAACATCAAGCAGGTCATCGCCCCCAGGGCGAGCATGTCCATCACGTCTGCATTCCAGTCGTGCGACTGAGGCCGCCGATACGCCATCTTCGAGAAGTACTCCAGCGCAGCGCCGACCGTCCAATCCACGTGCGTGTCCCTCAGATTCGCCGCAAAGAGCACATTGCGCGAATTCGGCTCGAAGCCCATTCCCCTCCAAAGCACCGAAATGTAGTTCGCCTTGAGGCACAGCTCGGGAAGCAAGCGAGCAAGGCTGTTCCAGTCGTTCGCCGGCTCGTGCACGGCCGAGCGGCTCAGGTCCCCCCAGGGCATCGCGCAGAGCGCATCGGCACTGGCGCGGATCTCCTCCAGGGGTGGCGTCGGCCAGGACGGCAGCCCTTTCGGGCTGTGCTGCCGAAGAACGTCGATGACCTGTTGGGAAAGTCATGGATGAGTGCCGCCAAGCTCGGCTCCCTCGGCTTCTCGTTCCTGGCGCGTCTTACCGTGTAACTTGACCGCATTGCGACAAACTCGCTTCGATGGGCACGGCGGGCAACCGCGATGCCGTCCAGGAGGCAGAAGCTGTGGTCCCGGAGGCACTTGCTGTCCTGGTCTCCCCAGATGGCAAGGCTGATCATCTCCCGACAGGCGGGCCCGTTGCCCTCTGCTCGGATCTGCCGGTCCTCGCCCACGTGCAGCGCATCCAGCGAGATTCCGGCGTTGAAGCATGGATTCGCGCCGCCCTCCTCCTTGAGGTTCTCCGAAATGAACGTGGTCACGGCCTCGAAGACCTCGTCGATGCCGTAGGTCTCCAGGCTCACGCTCCAGAAGTCGCTCTCCCGCAACCGGCGCGAGCGGGTCCGCCCGCGGCGCTGGCCGGGCAGGTCGTCGCAGCCCGCCTGCTTGAGAGGGCTGGCCAGCTGCGCCGAGGTGGAGCCCAGGTCGAAGGCGCCAACGAGATGCTGGCTCGCGGCCGCCGCGCAGGTGATCGGCTCCGCGCCGGCGTTGATGCGCTCCAGCAGCCAGTTGACGGCCAGGCCGGCGAAGAAGCCTTCCCGCTCGCCCGTCAGCACCTGGAAGTCCTCCCTGCGCAGCAGGAAGGGGAACTTCTGCGGGCCCAGCTCCCGCAGGCTCTCGTAGAGGCCGTTCCACAGCTCCTCGAACTCCGTCTGCTGCAGCTCCCGCATGCCGGCGGTGCCGTACACGAAGACCCTCGTGCGGGCGAGCTCAACCTTGGGCACCAGCTTCTTGACCTTCTCGAAGAGCGGCAGCAGCGCCGCCACGGCCCGGGGGATGTTGTGCTGGCCGATGTAGTTCCGCAGGCCCGGCACGATCTTGCCCAGCGTGTGGCCCTCGATGCTGCCGCCGCTCTCCGAATACAACGACAGGCGCGTCTCGTGACTGCCCGTACTGAGCAGCACCGCATGGTGGCGCAGCAGGCTGTCCCCCGACGACGCCCGCGGGAGGGCCAAGGCCACGAGCAGCCACCAGCAGCGCATCTCTGGCGTTGGGCCGCCGGTGCGAAGCGCCCAGGGTGAAACTCAGATCGTCGTGGGACGGTACGCATAAAGAACGGAATCTGTTCAGCCTCGAAGACATTCATTCCACAGCGGAATTGCGCCGTCCTTTTGCAGTCGAGTGCCTCGTCGCTCGATAGATGCCCTTTGGCAAAGACTGATAACGCAGATCACATGACCGGTCGGGAATGGAATCGCAATGATTCGCCACAACGCCCAATGGGTCTCACCCCATTGGATGAAGCAAAGCGGTCGCGAGCCTTTTCAGGCCATATACACGGTTCACACACTCCACAAGCCTGCGATCACGCGACACTGAAACCACTGAGAGAAACGTCTGACGTTGGAAGAACATTTGCCGAGGGCCTCCACCTTTGTTCCCGCGGCGATCCACCTGCGGCGCCGGACACGCCCGTTCGTCCGGGCGAGCTAGCACCAATGATCGCCAACAGCGGACCTCGGGGCGGCGGCTGGAGCCTGCTGCGCCTCACGGAGGAGGTGGCGCAGGCCGAGGGCAAGCTCGAGCGCTATGACGCCTACGCCGGCAAGCTGCGGAAGGAGATTCACCAACTCGAGCGGGACCTGGGCGCTCGGCGGCACCAGCGCAGCGAGGGCAAGGGCAAGGTACGCCGTCGCTTCCTAGCTTTCTGATTCCTTGCACAGAGGAGCGCGCTTGGCAAATTGCTCACCCTGGAATTGGCAGCGGGAAATCAATGCGATGGGTCGCGAGTGCCACGTCGAGAACGCCAAGATCCGCCTCAGCATCATCCTCAAGGCCAATCAGGACCTGAAGCAGCAGATCACCAACACGCGGCGCTCCGCCTACAAGACCAAACAGGCCTTGGCTGCCATGCGGCGGCAGGTGAAGGAGGCGCAGCAGGAGCTGGAGCAGATCCAGGACCGCACCTCGGACCACCAGCAGAGCCGGGAGCGGGTCCGCAACGACCTCATCACGCTCAACGGCAAGCTGCGGCAGCTGGAGCAGGATGCGCGAAAGCGGCGTCTCGGCGCCACCAAGCAGCTGTCGTCCAACCCGAAGTCCCAGGCGTCCGGCAAGCGCTCCGAGGCATGGGGCCTCGGTTCGACCTTCAAGGGCGAGAGCGCCGACAGCCTGCATTCTGCCGAGGTCGAGAACCACGAGTTCGACCAGCATCAGGGCGAGCTCTTCATCACGCAGCTGTTCGCCAGGACGACGAACATCGTGCTGCAGAAAGGAGGCGAGGCCGTGAACCAGTACGAGCCGGCAAGCTCTAGCTTCGCGCGCCAGAAGCGAGTGGCGCACGGCATCCGAAAGCTCTCTGCCAACCTGGGACGCCTGCGGCGCGCCGCGAGCAGCGCGCGAAGCGCCAGGTCGTACAATAAGAACATGCACGTGCGCCTGTCCTTCGGTGGCCACACCGACAGCGAAGAGCCGACGTCGCTCACCGCCGAGCAGTTGCTCAGCCTCCGAAGCCACGTGGAGCACGTCATGGAGAACCTGAACACTGCCCGAGCAGGGGTGATTCTGGCAGAGCAAGAGTTCGAACAGACGCTGAGCAAGAAGGGCGCTGTCGCGGAGGTAAGACAGCCAGCGTGAGACGTGAGACGCGCTCCGCCCCTGGAACCTGGCATCTCACCTGCCAAACCGTCTGCTTTGCTGTGTGCGTGCTGTAGGAGCTCAAGAGTTACCATGCGGCCACCATGAGGCAGAAGCAGGAAGCTCGGGAGCAGGAGGTGGAGAGGCAGCAGGGCGTGAAGGACTGGAGCCACAAGGTCGAGAACCTGCGGGAGAGCATCCGAAGCCGCAACAGCCTTCTGGAGCGATGCAAGGAGGAGCTGCTGCGCATCCAGAATGTGCTGGACCCCGCTTCCTACCAGCACAACTTCCGGCAAGGGGTCAAGACCAGTCAGATTCGGGAGGTCCTGAGCGCGCTGGAGGCCCGAGTCTTCTCGGTGAGGGATGCCTACCAGCGCCTCAAGGACGTGTCGACGGCGGCGACGCAACGAACTTCCCTAAGCGGCTCGAACGAGACCGCGACCCATAGAGCATTCGAGACCTAGCTGTCCTCTGCAGTGCGTGTCGTGGGCCAATCCAAGGCTAGACGGGTGTGCACCCTTGGATACAGAAGCGCAGCTCCGCTGCAATTAGAGGAGGAAGCCCTTGCTTGACTTGGAATGTATTACGGTGTCCTGAGCGATGAATGATCGTAATTTGTGATGCTCTTCGGCTGCGGCACACGTTTGAACTTGTGTGGCCAGCCTTGCTTCCTTTTTTGTTGTTGGCTTTTGCTTCGTTTCATCCTCGTGCATCGAGGCATGCATCGAGGCAGTCTAGAGATCCCGGATCGCCCATTCGCTTGCAGTGCTGGTTTCTGTTCAGGGAAGGCAACCGCGAAAGAGATTGGTACTGCAATCAAGTACTGCAATCTCAAATCGCACCCGCTAGAAGAGCTTTGCTCCATTTCTATAGCTTCGCTGAGAGGCATCGAAGGTTGGTCCGTTGGCTTTTTCCCCTTGGTCGGCCAGCCAACGGCGCATGCATGCACCATACGATCAAGATCTCGACTCAAGACGTCTCGACGCTCGTCGGCTGGTACCCAGTAGCTACTTAGGTAGGTAGGAGAGTATCGTACTGACGGTACTCATGTACTTTGGTAGTACGTACTCTACTTCATCCAATTGGCAATCAAGAAAAGCTTCAATTGAAACGGTCCGTACTTCTATTCAGGGCTGTGATATGCGAAAGTTGATTGACGAACTTTCCCGCGCAAATCGACTTGCACGGCTTGAAATTCCGCCGCCGCGAAGAAGGGCATAAAGCTGCGCTCGCCCTTCGCCGCAGCATCCCATCGACAGCCTCCCTCATCTTGGCGTGCTCGAGCACAAGCTGAGAGCTCCAAGCTGAGAACTCCTCTTCCAGGGGCAGAAGACGCGAGACCCGCAAGGCGAAAACATCCGCAATTTTTCGGTCCATTCGAATGCTTTCCCGATGGATCTGTCTCCCAAGCACTTCAGTTTAGGAGATGCGGACGCCTCTCTTCCTCCGGAAAGCTTCTCTGGAGCAGCCTGCGAAATTGGCACTTCTGGAGTGTTCTGTGTGGTTCGTGGCGCGGAAGTCTGTCTGGTGCAGCCGAGCAGTGACACGGAAGACGCGGAGATCCGCCGCGTGACTCTCCCGGACGGCGCCTTTGCGGACTCCTGCGCCTGGAGTCTTGGCGGGGAAATTCTCCTCGTCGGTGACAGCCTTGGGCGCGTACACTTTGTGCTCACGGATGGGCGCATCATCCACACGCAGAAGATTGCCAGGCCTGCGGGGAATCGGGCCGATGGAGAGCGGCGTCGCTCGATCTTATCCATGAGGTTCATGAGCAGCGTGCGAGGCGCGGGAGCTCTCGAAGCTGTCCTCCTGGTGACTCACGCCAAGCAGCTGTACTTCGTCGACGGTATCGATGTTCAGCGGCTGAACGCGGCTGCAGCAAGCGGGGAGACCGAGGCTGTGAAGGCCCTCTTTGCGGAGATGTCCATCCAGATCATCGACGTGTCCTCCTACTTCCCGCCTAGTGATAGCAGCGGCGGGGGTGAGATCCTGGAACAAGCTGTGGTGATGGACGTCTTCAACGTCGACGGAGCTAAGCAGCTTGTGCTTGCCAGCAACTCAATCGGGGTCTGGTCGATCGAGAAGAGCCCGCGCGAGTCCAAATCGGAGTTCAAGTGCACCGCGTCCACGTCCTTTGCTTCGCAAGCCACCAAGGTCCTGGCGGATGCAAAGAATCAATGGATATGCACCTGCCATCAGTCCGGCGGCTTGGCCCTTTGGGATATGAGGTCCCTGCAGCGTATCTGCTCTTGGGAGCCAGAGGATGGAGACCTTGTCGACGTCGCTCCGTTCCGGTCCGACGAAGCTTCTGGGATCATGATTCCCTATGGCGCTCAAGTCCTCGCTCTGGTGCGAAAGCGTGGCGACGCCACTCCCGGCTTCGAGTTGCGACTTCTGCACCTCCTCTGCAACGGCCAGCCACTCCGCATCTTCGAGATACCGGTGAGAGAATCATGCCTCATGACGTCTCTCGCTTCCGTTTGCGTGGCGAGCGTGCGAGGCGTCAGCCTTTGGGATACTGCAGCATTTCAGCACCGTCTGCAAGACCTGCTCACGAGCGGGAGCGCCGCTGCGGCGGATGGGGCGTCGTCTTTGGTCCAGCTCCGCGAGCTCCGGGCCATCGCCACGAAGGAGAAAGAGCGGATCCTGCTGGATGTACCGACGCTGCATTCCTTCGAGGCGAAGCTTGCTTCCGTGAATGTGGCGCTGGCACAAGAGAATGAGACGGCAGAGGCGTGGCAGCGAGTCATCGGCGCGAGCCGGGATATCGTGGCTTCGCTCCCAGCTGCTATCCCTGCTTCAGGCTTTGACTACTACAGTGGGAAAGCGAGCGAAGTGAGAAGGAGGCTCGAGGGCTTGCATGGACGCCTCTACATACTCGAAGCCCTCTCGCAACGCTACCGGCCGGTGGTCGGAGCGGGAGAGCTGTGGCCAAGCTGGACCGAGGCGTTGCGCACGAGCGACGTAAACATCTTCTGTCGCCTTCTTCACGCTGGCTTGGTGGAGCATGCCCTAGAGTTTTGGAGGCAGTGCCAGCTGCAGCTCTCGATGGAGGTGCCCTCGCAGTATCAACGGGAAGATCCGCTTCCGCTGCCGCTTCAGGAAACTCTGCGGGCGGTTTCCGAGTCTGGTGCGCTGTTTGACAACATCCAGCTGCAGATGTGGTTGAGAGACGACCTGTTTCCGTCCTTGTGGGACTCGGCACTGCAGGAGGCCTGCTCTTGGGCCGTGGAAGAGGCGACGTCCTGGCTGGATGGCAGGCAGCATGAGAGCAGCATAGACGCAGCGGCAAGGGCGCTTGACGTCCTCGATGCCTGCCTCGACGGCGCGCGAGAGATTGCGACAAGGGGCGCCGCCGCCCTGTGCATGATGTCGGCTTGGAACGGCTGGATGAGAAGCGCGCAAGGAGCTGATCGAGGTCCCGGCGGGGACGCCGACTGGTCTCTAGAGACAAGCGAGCTGTGGCAGATCCATCGGTCCTTGTCAGACGTTGTCACGCTTCAGCAACAGTTCAACATCCACGTCTCAGTAAAGGACTATCAGAGGACGCAGGGCGCCGGCGCGTGCTTCTCGATCCTGAGAGCCGTGTCCGACCCCTCTGCGCTGCCCGGGGTGATCGAGGAGCAGCTTCGGCCCGCCGCGGCCTTTCTGCGCCAGGACGCGGACGGTCTGCTCTACCAGTACATTCGCGGGAAAGCGGAGGAGATGATTGCGGCGCATGCTGCGGTCGGGTCTCGTAGGGAAGAGCAAGCCGTCTGCACCGCCGAGGAACTCGGGACTGCTGCTGTGTTCTGCATCCACGAATCCCTGGTGCTTCTGCGATGCAGAGCGGCGCTGGTGATGCTGCACGCCGCCTCGGCGATCACGGGGACAGAGTCGATTGCGCACGAGTTGGGGATGGACAGCCTCGTGGACGACGACGAGCAGCTCCCTTTGGGATCCCCCGGCCGCCAGCGGCGGGTGTCGCGCTGCCTGAAGGAGCTATCCGAAGAAGCAATCGTCTGGGCGAAGGGGACGCAGCTGGCTTTCGACATCAGCGAGGCAGCTCGGCTGCTCGAGCTGCAGGATCTCGCCCTGTCGTATCAAGTGCAGGACTTTAGCCCGAGTAAGCCGAAGCACGCGTCCATCCTGCTGGAGCGCATTGTTTCGCAGGTCGATCGCGATGGTGCCCTGTTGGACGCGCTCAAGCTTGCCTTCGCGTACACGCACATCGAGGCCACGCAGGTGCGGATCACGTACATCCAGAATCTGGCGGCTCTGCCGGTCCCCGGCGAGAGCGGAAGCGCCGCGATGGAAGTCCTGGCGAACCGCGCACAGACGGCGGCACGGATCATCTCCATGCTTCCCCCCGATGAAGCAAGCGTGGTCGGCTTGGAAGTTCTCCAGTACTGCTCTCGGACCCTGGAAGACTTGGAATCGACCAGCGAAGAGTCGGGCTTGGATCTGGGCGAGCTCGCGGATCCCTGCGACAAGCTCGAAGCCGTCTCGAGTGCACAGATCGCGGAGAGCGTCCTAGCGGCGCTCCAGCTTGCGTCCGGCAGTCTCCTTTCGCCGGTAGCCGGTCAAGGGGCAGGATCCAGCGTCGCGGCTTCGGCGTATTCGCCTCTCCAAGTGTCTCTCTCGTCGACGCTGCGGTCGTTCAGAAAGATCTGCGCTCTGCAGCGTGACTTCGGCCTGTATCTCTCCAGTAAGACGCTCGGCCTCGACCGCAGATGCGAAGAACTCGTCACGAGCCGCGTCGAGAAGGTCCTTCCGGCGCTCCTGTCGTGCTTTTCGGCCGGGGACGAGCTCGGCTGCCAGGAGCACCTCAAGGAGCTGAAGCACTTCAGCGGGTTGCTGAGCGTGCCCTGGGCGTCCACCCTCGCCTACACAGCATCGGCGGCGGTGGCATCGAGACATCTTGATCTTGCGCGGCTTATCTGCGAACCCCTGTTCGGCGGGCAGAGTGAGCACGTTGGGAGCGGCGACGATTCCTCCTGGACGAGCGGCAGGGAGGGCAACCGAGCATCGGCAAGTGCCTTGCGATCCGTCTCCATGGCCCTCATCCGCTACGCGCAGGGGGACCTGACGGTGTCTATGGAGTCTCTGGAGGACGACTCCTTGGGGACTTCCACCGCGATCGGGGCCGTGGCTTGTGCTGATCGGTTCCTCCGGGAAGCGGTGAGCCGCAGCTCGCCGGAGCACTTCTCCGGGACCATGGCCGAGGTGAAAGGGGCGCTCTTCGTGTCTGACGTGCTTTCGAAATGCGACTTGTCGGAAGAGGACGTCGAACATGCGCTGAAGTACGACCCCATGGTCCGACTGCGCGGGCTCGTGAGCGCTGCGACGCCGGACGAGGTCGTGCCCTGTCCCGACTGGTCGACCCAGGATGGGCTGATCCTGCCCGCTGCGCAGGCGTGCTCTCTGGCGCTCAAGTACGCCGTCGAGGAAGCTCGTCATCTGCAGGAGCTTCTCTGTCCGGGCCGTGACGCTGATGAGACGCCAATGCCGCAGACGCCACAGCCATATTTCGAGTCTAGCGGGCTCGGCCAGTTCCTCCAGGACTTCGGCGCGAGACAGCTCTGCCTTCGTCTGTGCTGCGGAACCTCGAAGGCGCCGAGCGAGGAAGTCGCAACGACCTTCGACAACATCCTCGCAAGCCTGCTCTCTCAGATTCTGTCCTCGAGCGACGTCGACTTCGCGCTTGGCACCGGCCACTCCTTAGCCTTGCCCCAGCAGATCGCGTTTCGCATGTTCAAGGGCCTCGTCAGCGGCTGCGGGCGTGATTTTGCTCGCTTGGAGGGCCTTGGCAACGTCGGCGTCGCCGCGGGTCAGGCGTGGCAGCATGAGTACTTCAAGAGCCAGAGCCTCCTGCTCAAGGCGAACGCCTTTTGGTGGTCGAAGCTGAGCGGCTTGAGCATCGCATTTGACCACACGAGGTTTCAAGAGGGCGGGCAGACTGCCACGGCCTACCTGTTGGAGCTGGTGCCCGAGATTCTGGAAGCAACCAACGGCGACATGAAGTTCGCCAACGCCTTTGCCCAGCAGTATGACATTGACGCAGAGGAGGTCTGCAATGCGGAACTGGAGCGAGTCCTCGCCAACACGCCCATCGCATCGGGCAGTCTCCCCGTAGCCTTGTTCGAGAAGCTCAACCGGCTGAGCGCGGAGATTCCGACCGAAGCTCTCGCTCGCACTCTGCGATCGGCCTTGGGCATCCACGTCGAGGAGAGGTCGTCGCCCGAACCGGTGGCTGAGACGTCAGCTTTGGTGACGCCGGAGAGCCGGGTGGGCTTCACCGCGCGCGAGTACGTGTGCCGAAGCGCCGTCAGCATGGACCTGAACGGGGCTATTCCCGAGAAGGACTACGCGCTCTGGGACGCCGCCGCTGCGCTGCTGCTTTCGCAATGCTCGGATCTCCTGGACCGTGGTGAGGAGACGGAGATCGAAAGGCGCCGCGGGGCCATCAGAACCCTGAAGACGTTGGTCGGTGTCAACGACGTCTCAAAGAGGCTGCCCCTGCACAGCCTGTTCCGGGATCCCTGGAAGGTGCTTGATCCTGTCCTCGGCGTCGAGAATCTGCTGCGCTTCAAGGGGCTGTCGCGGTATCTTGGGATCCAGCCGGAGGATCTCCACGTCCACATGATAAAGAAGCTTTGCCAAGACAATTGCGAGCCCGCCCAAGTGGATCACCAGGCCTCCGAGCAGCTCAGCAATCTCAAAACCCTTGATACCCCCAGCTCCTGGCGACAGCCTATCTGGGAGAGCCTGCATGACCAGCTGGAACAGTGCAGCGAAGGTACGAAGGTCACCATGGCGGTATGGATTGCACGGTTTGCGTCAGGCGTGGTGCAGAAGGCGCACGGCAAGGAGGGCGAGAGCCCGGGGCGGGCTGCTCGAATGATGGCACATGTCCTCAAGTCCGCCAGTCAGATCAGACTCAGGGCGCTCCGATATGCCTACTGCGTGAGCAAGTCGTCGGAGCTGGAGCTGACGCACAGCGCCAGTGACATCTACAAAGACCTTGTGGCAGCGCAGCATGAGAAGTGGCTCGGCGAGCTGGGAGATGACTTCCCGGCGAGTCTGCGGCCGTACCTCAGCAGCGCCGCCGAGCTGGTTCCCAGGATCTACGAACTGAGCAGTGCGATTGCTGCGGATGCCGAAGACAAGCGAGCATTTGACGGGGAGTCGAACCCATGTTCGTTCATGGAATCCGCGCGAAAGGCGCATCGAGTCTGCGATCTGATCGCCGCGTATGGCAACGTGGACATTGAGAGCGTGCGCATGAACCTCGCCGACAAGTGGCTCAGGGACGTCGACTCCAACACCATCCTGGACAGCTCCTTTGAGAACGAGAATGCCGACGCTGAGGACCCCCATGGGCCAGCTTCCAACCCGGCGCATGCCCCCTCGGAGCAGCTGGCCGATTCGGTGCACCGGATCCTGGCACGGAGCGCTGGTGAGCGCACGTTGCAACAGGACGCAATCTCCGCGCTGAAGGCGGCCTTCGTCCTCTCGGCCGTGAGAGGCGACCAGACGTTGTCCTCGCCAAATGGCGACGCTCTGCACGAGAGCGAGTCGCCTGCCGTATCTCCCAAGCTGGACGACACGGCCGACTTTCTCCCTGGACTGGCGGAGCTGCGAAAAGATCTGGCGGAGACGGGTACGGTCTACGTCGTCGACGAGGAAGACGCCGTCGAGGTGGACACTACGTCGCGCCCAAGCCTCCCGTCGCGGGTGCAGTACTTGCTCAGCGTGGCCAGGCAATTGGACGGCGCGCACTCCAAGGCCGCGGGCAGCTCCTCCGCCGACTCCAGCTCCCTCTCCAGCAGCACGCAAGTGGCGTCGATCGTGCCGCAGCAGTCTTTCCGAGTGCGGCGCAGGGCGGCACGCGCGCTGGCGGTGCTCGTGCCCCCGCGAAGGCTCCTCCGCGCGATGGAAGGCAGCTTCCTGCACGGTTTGCACCGCTACGTGAGCGCGCTGGACCTCGCCGTTGAGTACGAAGCCCTGCGCCTGCCGCAAACGAGGGACGCATGGGACCTGCTGCAGAGCCCGCGGCAGCCGGCCACCACCGTGGGGCCCATCCTGGCGCAGGCCATGTGGCGTGAGTATCAGAGCAGCAGTGGGAAGGAGCTTTCGAGCCGGAGGCGGATTCTGTCGCTTTGCGCACACCTGCTCCTCTTCGGCAGCGAGAATGCTTCGAATCCGTGGTCAGACGTGGGGAAGTCGCCGACGTCGCTTCCCGCCAGTCAGCTGAAAGCCTGCGGAAACATTGGCGGTAGCTTGCGGTTGTGGGTCTGCGTCCTGAAGGAGTTCCTCGGCCAGCAGATGCACCGTGAGTTGCTCCAGTTGCTGCCACGGCTGCGAGACTGGGTGGTTGCGCGCCAGCTTTGGCACCTGCACCGTCAGGGCCACGGATTCGCGGCGGACAATCCACGAGTGTCGCTCGCGAAAGCTGCCTCCGTCAAGACGGAAGATGCGCTCGGTTTCATGCAAGCGGTTGCAAGCGCGTGGGAGGCCGCCTGCACCGTGCCAATGACCGAGCTCTGCGCGCGGCTGCTGGCATCGCGGCAAGCGAGAACCGCCGCGGACGACTTCGGTGTGGATACGGAGCATGGCACGCGGCTTGCCCTCGCCGCGATTGCGCCCTCAGACAATCGCTCCTCGAAGGCAAATGCGTCAACGGACGCGTCCGCCGGGAAGAAGGCACCATCCGGCGCAGATGAGATTGGAGGGGAAGCGACGTCAGGCCCGTCGCGCGTGGCGGGCGAAGATCGCTCCGCTCCAGGTGTCGACATCGAAGCCGCGGAGGGGCTCGTACGTCAATGTGTGTCGCTGGCGTCGGGCTGCCCACTGCGCAATCCGGGGCCTTTCATGAAGTCGTGCCTCGCGCATGATGTGGCACGGTCGGTCATGGAAATGAAGGTGGGGTCGTTGACGCCCATGGCTGTCCGTTTGGTGGGCCAAGGTTCTGTGGGCTCGGAAGGAGATTCCCAGCCAGAGTAGATACACAATAGTCTTCATTTGGACTTGCAAGGCCTGCGGCATGTGGGCTCCCCGCCATCCGCCTCGCTGCGACACTCCAAGTGATCAACAGGGGGGGGGGCGGCCTCCGTGGCGAAGCTCTTTGGGTTTCGCCCGCTTCCATTGGGATTGTTTTTCTTTTTCTGCACACCAAACTATTCCGCGGCCCGCTTTTCTACAATCGACTTCCCGTCCTTGTCGATGCGCATGGAGCGCGTCGCCTGAGCTTTCCCGAGGCGGTCCACCAGCGCCTTCTTCACCGCTTCCTCTAGGGCATCTTCGTCGACGCCGTCCTTCTCCACCTCCTCCCGCAGGCGCGCCATCGCTCTCTTCAGTCGGAGGCGCACCGTGTCGGGGTAGGTCCCCAGAATCTTGGCCACCGCGGGGTTGCTTCGCGGCGGCTCATCGAGAGACGCTCCGAACTTCAGCACCACCA
>JAAMXY010000287.1:0-14706 GCA_019677205.1 Pinguiococcus pyrenoidosus | reverse complement strand
CCCCCCGCTGATCCCACCTTTGTGGACGGTCCGGCTCTGAGCTGCTTCCGCAGCGCTTTGACGGCGTCTGCGGCGCAGTCGGGCTCGCGGTTGATGAAGTCGCAGAGCTCCATGTTCACGCCCCAGTCCGGTCCCATGAGGATGTCGTTGGTCGCGCGCTCCACGATCTGGCCCACCGGCGTCTTGAGAGCAGTACTAAATGCGAGCATGGTCACGGACAGAGAAGTGGCGGAGCGCCCAAATGAAACCAGTGGCGACAAAGGCGAACCACTGCCCTTCGGCGGATTTTCCAAGATCCCAACAATTTAAAGAATTTACTCAACGTGATCTTATATTTCTTTATTTTATTCATTACTGATAAAAATAATTTATAGTAACGGCCAATGGGTCAATCTTCTTACAAGTTCTGACGGCCCACACTGATGGCTGAAACGCCCGCGTGGCATCGGAACAAGAACCCCCACATCGATCCTGAGCGTCGCGAGGGAAGTTTTCCCGCCAATTCCAGCCATTCAAGTGCTTTGGCAGATCTTCCGCTGCGCAGCGCTTTCCATGGCGCAGACGTTCGACAACATCTACATCGCCGGGCTGGGCGGCGGGACGCTCACGCTGGCCAAGGACCAGGTGCAGTGGCTCAGTCGCGATGGCTCGGAGAAGTTCGCGCGCAAACTGGCGGACGCCAGCGCGGCGCAGTGGTCTCTCCTGGGCCGCAGAGGCCTTCTGCGCTTCATCTGGAACGATGGCACGGCCACGCGCTTCGAGGGCTTCGCCGAGGAGGACCACGACGCCCTGTCGGCCTTCGTCACCAAAGCGGGAGGCGACGATCCCATGGACGTGGAGAACATCGAGCCCGCCGCGGACGGCACCAACTACGGAGACGTGGTGTTCGAGGGCAAGCGCCTCCTGTTCGAGCGGGAGGGGCAGCTGGTGTTCGAGAAGGACCTGTCCAGCCTGACGCAGTGCGTCATTCCGGGCAACCGCGCGGGCGGCAACGAGCTGGAGATGCAGTTCCTGGAGAGCGACGCCGTGAACGTCGCGGACGACACGCTGGTGGAGATCCGCTTCGTCATGCCGGAGGGCGACCCCGACATGGACATCACGCCGGCGCAGGAGATGCAGAAGCTGGCGGTGGAGGCGGCGGGCTTGAGCAACACCGGCGGCTCGGCCATCTGCGGCTTCGACGGCTGCAGCTTCCTTGTCCCTCGCGGCAACTACTCCGTGCACATGTTTGACACCTTTGTGCGCATGAACGGTCCCAAGTACGACTACCGCATCAAGTTCGAGGACATCAACCGCCTGTACATGCTGGAGAAGCCGGACGGCTTCCGAATGGTTGTGGTCATCTCGCTCACGCGCGGCATTCGCCAGGGCCAGCAGCGCTACCAGAACCTCGTCTTGGAGACCAACAAGGACGAGGACGAGCTCATCGTCAACCTCTCCGAAGACGAGTGCCAGCAGCGCTTCAACGGAGAGCTCCTGCCGCGCACGGTCGGGCCGATGTGCAACTTGATCGCCATGGCGTTTCGGCACATCGCAGGCAAGAAGATCTTCGTGGCGGGCTCGTACCGAAGCGCCCGGGAGCTGCAGTGCGTCCAGTGCGCCTACAAGGCGTACAACGGCCTGCTCTTCGTGCTCGATCGCAGCTTCGTTTTCATCCACAAGCCGACGTTGATCATCCGGTTCGGGGAGCTGCAAAGCGTCGAGCTCCAGAAGGGCGACCCGAAGCTCGGCTTGAGAACCTTCGACATGGTCCTGACGCTGAAGCCGGGCCACGGCGCGGACCGTGAGCGCGTCCTCATGTTCTCGCAGCTGGAGAAGGACGAGTACAAGCCGCTGCTGAGCTTCCTGCAGAAGCAGAAGATCCGCATCAAGAACTTGCAGGCCGAGGCGGCGTCCTACGCAGAGGTGGACGACGGCGACGCGGACGCAGCGGTGGTCCAGGATGACGAAATGGATGAAGATGACGAAGAGGATGATGAGGACTTCGACCCCAATGAGAAGGCTAGCGATGACGACGACGATGACGACGCAGCGTCTGACAGCGATCAGGACGCCGGCGACGACTGAGCAGCTTGAGCCGAACGAATGAATGTGCCAAAGCTCTTTCGATTTCGTCTTCTTCACAACTTCCACTATCTTCAGGGTATTCCGCAGCTTTCACTATGCTGCTATACGGCGCCGAACTCGTCGGACCACTTGACGTGCTGCTCAAGCGACGACGGGGACACGGAGGGCCGGATGTGCGCGATGGCCTGCAGCACGTCATCGGCGTTCACGGGGCGCAGCTCGTCCACACTAACATCCTTCAGATTCTTGGGACCGACCTCTCGGAGCGGTTCCATGGCTGCGTCACGAAGAACGGACGTAATGTCACTCGGGCTGTAGTATTCTGTCTCGCGCACGATCTGCCGCAGCTGCGTGTCGGAGATGTCCGACTTCACCTTCTCCAGCAGTTGTCGGATGAGAAACTCGCGCGCCTCCCGGTCTGGCAGCGGCACATAGATGCGCTTCTGCAGCCGCCGGAGCACCGCCGAGTCGAGCGACCAGGGCAGGTTCGTCGCCGCAATCACCGTGACCTGGTCACTTCCGCTGTGCAGAGCTCCGTCGAGCTGGACCATGAACTCCGTCTTCATGCGCCGGCTGGCTTCATGCTCCCCGTCGCCGCGAGCGCCCAGCAGCGCATCCACCTCATCGAAGAAGACAATGCTGGGCTGCACCCTCCTCGCACACTCAAACAGCGCCCTCATCAGCCGCTCGCCGTCGCCCAAGAACTTGCTCATCAACGACGCGGCACTGCGTTGCAGCAAGACGACGCGGGCAAGCGCCAAGAAAGGGTGAGTCCGTCTGCACGCCGGGCCCGCTGTAGGCTTCTTCGCCGTGCCCTCACCTGACTGAGAAAAACGCACACGACGATTCCGAGCTTACGGCCTTCGCGAGAAGGGTCTTGCCAGTTCCCGGAGGACCGAAGAGCAGGACCCCTTTCACCGGAGCGCGCAGGCCAGTGAAGAGATCCGGGCGCGCCGCGGGCAGGACGACGCTCTCCTGCAGTACGCGCTTGGCGTCCTCAAGACCCACAATGTCATCCCATCCCACATCGCTGGGCGGCACCAGCATCTCGGACATCACGATCTCCTCGAAGGCGTTCGCTCCCCGCTGAGACGTGCTCTGGCCAGCTGAGCTGCCGGGCTGCTGGGAGGCGCCCGCCGGCGCTCGACCTCTCGCCGAAGTTCTTCTCTGTGGAGTAGCGCCTCCTCTCCCTCTCACCTTCGCAGCTCTGCTGCGCTGCGCGCCGCCGCCGGCCAAGATCTTCACCTCCTCCGCCCTGCGCATGTGGTGGTCCACCTGGCTCATGATGAGCTCCCGTGTGCCATCGTCCGTGGCTGCTCGGGCAGCCGCCAGAAGCTTCTCCAGCGCGATCGGGTACAGGATCTTGGCCCTCTGGTAGTTCTGCTCGTCATCCGCGGCCTTCGCCGCCTCCAAAGCGGCCAATCCGGCCTCCATCTTGCTCGTGGCGGCGCTCTTCGCTCGCGAATCCTACAGCGGAGCTCGGCGTAAACTCCAGAAGATGCATGGAGCAGTGGACAGGCGACAAGGACGCACCTCTGGCCGAGAGCGCTTCATGGGCGCTGAGCTCGGAGGAGCGGCTTCGACGGCTTTGGCCTCGGAGTCTCCGAACAGCGACAGCTTGGGAAAGCTGAAGAAGGACGAGGTGGACTTGGAGCCAGAGCGCTGCTCCGCCGGAGAGCCGCTGCCCAACATCCGGGCGTGCGAGAGGGCAAACGGCCACTTCTTCGCGGCGTTCTGCTTCCCTTTCCACGCTTGTGGACGTGTTCTATGCCAAAATAGACCAGTCGGAAATGACATTTCGCGAATAATCGTTACAGAAAGAATATTAAAATCATATTCCGTATCACTACTGTAGACACTTAATTCAAAGAAATGCCGGAAAAAACGGGGAAAAGATAGAAGAGCCAGCGCCACACGCGTTAGAATGCCCAGCTTGTGGACCGATGAGTACAGCCTCATCGTGTTCCTCAGCGCGGTGCTCGTGGCCGGGCGTCTGGCGGGCTGGGTGAAGATCTCGCCCATCGTGGGCGAGATCCTCGCGGGCATTGCGCTGGGTCCCGGACTAGCTGGCACTTCTCTGCTTGAAGATGACGTCCAACAGGCGCTACAGCAGCTCGGCAAGGTGTGTACACCTCCGCATGGGCATGTCACCGCTCTTCGAAGCCTCATGAAGCCGCCAGTTGGGCGTCATGCTGCTGGTGATCGAGAGCACGTTGGAGATCGACGTGAGGCAGCTGGAACGCCACGGTCTGAAGGCACTTGTGGCGGCCGCGGTGGGCGTTCTGGCGCCTGTGGTGATCATCTTCCTGGCGTTCTACTTCGGGTGGCGCGTGGACTTCCGCGGCGCACTCAGCTTGGGCGCCGCCATCGCGCCCACCTCCCTCGGCTTCAGCGCTCAGCTGCTCAAGGAGTTCGGCCACCTGGAGACCCGGCACGGCCAGTTCATCTGCCTCGTTGCGGTCATGGACGACGTGCTCTCGCTGATGCTGCTGTCCGAGGTCAAGGCCCTCGGAGGGGGCACGGGCGCCTGGGAGCTGGCACAGCCGGTCGTCGCGTCGCTTGGCAGCGTGGTAGTTGGCCTCACGCTGGCGGTCCGCGTGCTGCCGCCGCTGCTCCAAGCGGTATGCCAGCGGATGAGCGCTGAGGGCGTGGTCGCCTTGCTGTTCCTGCACTGCTTCTTCTGGGTCTGGGTCACCTTCGCCATCGGCTCCAGCGACCTTCTCGGCACCTTCATCGGCGCGCTGCCCTTTGCGGTGGATGGGCCCGCGAAGCGCGAGGTGCAGCGCATCTACGAGAAGCGCATCTCGAGCGTCACCGCATGGGGAGCGCGGCTCTTCTTCAGTGCCACAGTCGCCTTCACGGTGCCGTCTCTCGTCCACACGGAGGGCCTCCGAGACCCGCAGGTGCTGGCCAAGGCTGCCGTGATGTTCTTCGCGGGAGTGTTCGGGAAGCTGCTCATTGGGCCATTTCAGACGGACGCGGCTCTGCTGGTGGGCCTTGGAATGAACGGCCGAGGGGAGTTCAGCTTCTTGATCAACGACGAAGCCCACGACGAGGAACTGACGACGGAGCAGGACTTCGCGGCGGCCATCATTGCGCTCCTGCTCATCAACCTCTTGACACCGATTGCCTTTCGGCACGCGCTCCAGACGTCATCGAGGGAAGAGGACAAGCACGAGGCAGCGGCGCCGGCGGAGAGAGCTGATTCAGTGGCTGACGCGAAGGACGTGGAAATCGCTTTGGTACAGCCGCCGACCTGACGAACACTCCGGCCGGGAAAGAAGACTTGTCCAGCACAAGAGTGCCCTGATGTGCACGCCGCTTTCGGCGCCCTCAGGCAGGCCTTTTGCCAACTCCTTTGGCGAGTAGTGTATCAAAGGAGAATGAGGTGCCTGAACAAGGTGGGACGCCCACAACCGGTGCCGATCGGCCCATCAGGAGAATTACCGCCCTTTGCCGATGCCCGATGCCCATGCCAATGCCCAGAGGCAAGAGTCCAGTTTCCAGATGCCAGATGCCAGATGCCAGTTTTGTAAACGGACCATCGACGGAATGCTTGGCCGCAGAGACGAAACGTCAATATCCCATATCTTCTTGTTTTTTTTTTTCCCACCGCGAGTGTCGCTTCTCTAGTTCCGCTGCCGCTTCTTATCCCTATCCTCACTAAAGGCTCTGAACCTCTTGAAGCGAGGCTTTTCTTTGACAAGTGTGCTCTTGTCGTAGCTGGCAAGCCTTGGAACCGTCAGCGTGTCCAAGAGCCAGACTCTTCTTTGAACATCGGCAAAGGAAGGCGCCGCTTCCCCGCTCTTTCTCCTGTAGGAAAGGAAGGAATTTCTTGCCTCCGCGAAGGCGCGAAGCTTTGACAAGTAGCGCTGAATCTCCTCCTTCGTCCAGTCATGCTACCGAAGGAAAGAAAGGGATGCAGGTTAAAGAAGGGATCTGGCGGGACGCGACGCACAATCTGCGTAGCCTCGGAAAACCTCACCTTGGTCTCCAGCTTGCCCCCCGCAGCCACTAGACCATCTACGCCCTTCACAAAGAGCGAGACCATCGCCGACTCGGAGTATTGACGAACCTCTTCTACCACCTCCGGGAGCTCGGACGATGCCTGTTTGACAAAGAGCGCACATGCAGGGGGAAAAAAAAGCAGAAAAAGCAGAAAAAGCAGAAAAAAAACACAAGCAACATTACAATCCACACCTTCTGTGTGCACGGGATGGCTGGGTTCGAGGATCTCACCCTGAGAAGGCAGAGTAGCCATCTACTCGTCTTCGGCAGCTGCCCGTCTGGCTTGGCGACGAGCGGCTGAACCGGCTCGGCGAGCTCGTCGCCTTCCAGCTTCGCCCAATCCCAGGTCGCAACCAGGTTGCTCAGCCTCTCGTCTTCCATATCCTTCCCCATGTCGTGGATGCGCCCGAGCGCCTGCTCCAGACGGTCGTACGGAGGCTCCTCCGCAAACCCCAGGTCATACAGGCTTCGCAAGGAGGAAGCGTACACCTCCCGCAGCGGCTCGGCCACCTCGATCTCCTCCAGGAACACCAGCGTGTCCTCGTGCAACCGCTTCTTGATCGCCGTCACCTCGTCTCTATTCTTCTGCCGCGCAGCGTCTGCCCAAGGCAGCGGCTTGGGGCTGATCATGTCCAGCAGCGCGTACCACAGGCTGATGAGGTCATCTCGGCGGCAGTGGTCCTTGCCCTGCGCCACCCACACGCTGTTGTACATGGTGGTCCCGCGGCGCTCGCCGCCCTCCACTTCCTTCTTGAGCACTTTCTCGTGACCCGTCTCGGCCCTCTCGAGGTACTCCCTGGCCACGCCGAAGTCGATGACGTTGAAGTTCCGCGAGCCGCTGTTCCGCTGCACGAAGTTGTTGGGCTTCACGTCTCGATGCACCCAGCCCCTGCTGTGCACGTAGCGCAGGCACAGCAGCATGTCGCGAACCATCTGGGAGGTCACCCGCGCTGGCAACACGGCGCCCCCGAAGAACTTGAGCCCCCGAGACCGCAGCTTGGCAACGTCGAGGCCGGGCAGCAGATCCAGCACCAGCACATGCTGCTCACTGGGCAGGCGGAAGAAGTCCTTCATGCGCGCCAGCGGCGCCTCCTCACCGTCGAGCGCTCTTAAGGCTCGCGCCTCGTTCACCAGCGTGTTCAGGAGGTTTTGGCTCATGTCTTGGAACTTCAGTGCCACAAGTGCCTCTCTCCCGAAGCTCTGCTCCTTCTTGGTTTCCACCGGATGCACCTTCCACAGGTCCAGCGCCCGCGAAAGCCGCGCGAAAGTGCCCTTGCCGATGTTGTTCAGCCTCAGCCATCGCTCGCGGAAGATCGGCGCGAAGAGGCTCACTTCTGCGCCCACCGGGACGCTCCCCTCCGCGGTGTCAGCTGATGCCATTCTTCGCCGCAGCGCCGCTTCCTCAGCGAAATCAAAGGTCCTACACGCGTTGAGAAGAGACCGGAGAACCTCTGGATTCGCCTGGGGCGGCGCGGAGTGGCACTGGCTGGCTACGGCGGGGACGAGCGCAGCGACGCGCGCGGAGACCAGAGAGGCCATTCAGCGTTTGAGTGCGGATCAGCTGAGACCCCGATGTACAGTATACATGTAGTACTGTGCAGTACAATACAGTACAGTACCGAAAAAAGAAAAAGTGGCGGATCCCGGTCAGCGGAAACGAGGTCTGCTTCCTTCCGGCCGCACCACGAGTTCTATGACTGAGGCAAAGCATCGAAGTACTGTATGAAATGGAGAGAGCTGAGAAGCTGAGAAGCTGAGAAGCTGAGAAGCTGAGAAGCTGAGAAGCTGAGAAGCTGAGAGCTGGAAGCTGGATCTCGCGATTCACGTGCACATCGCTTCCGGAAGATTCTGGGTGGGAAGGCACCAATGTGAAGCGAGCACGTGATCACCGATTCGTGCGTGTGTGGGGTACTGCCGGCCTCTAGGATGGAGATACGTCACCACCGTGGACGTCGCAGCGCCATCATTGGTTGGATTAGCGAATTTTCACTTCTGTTGTTGTACCCGAAGCACTCCCCTCGCCGAAATCATGCGCAGGCATTGGTCCGCGCGAAGGATTCTCAAATTCGCACTTCAAAATCGGGCTATCATTGGCCCTTGCAAGGGCCGAGACGCTGGCGCGGCAGTTTCAGGTTGAGATTTCGGGGATACCCAAAACGCGAGGGGCGGGCGCTTTGGCCACCAGCGCCGCTGTGGCGCTACCAACCTCTGCTACCGACCTCGGGCGCTGTGCCAAGGACGCATTGTGCACCCGTGACCGGCGCAGCCGCAAACTTCAACTCTTTCGGAGCTTGTTCGGCCGTTGTATGCACGACTCCCTTTGCCGCGCAAACGCCGTTCAAAGCGAGAGACTCCGCAGCTTCGCGCGCGAGACACCAAGCTTCTCCAGTCGCATCGCCAAAGCGTCCCGGAGCGCTCAGGACAGCAGCGGCGCCAGAAACCCGACACCCACGCGCTTTCCAGTGCGAAGCACGCGCGCGCAGAGCGGGAAGCAGCGAACGCTTATGATGCCGTCGAGACTTTTGCTGGCGGTTCTCCTCGTGAGCCCCGGACTCGCTGGCGCCAACGACTTCCAAGGTACGTACCGGAACTGCTCGCGGTTGCGAGGGCCATCAACCTGCGTCTGCAGCTGTGGCTCTGCATGCTGTGTGGCGCAAAGCGGCGCCGGACCAACGTTGAATTCCAGGGGCGCAGGAGAGAATGCGATGAGAATTCCTTCGGGAAAGTCACCTCACCACGATTTCTTTTTCTGGTGCTTGCAGGTTCTGCGCGCTACGCGCCTCCCAGTGCCGCGCCGCAGCACTCGGTGGGAAATGCGAGAGAGCGCCACTTGAGACGAGGCTTTCGAGATCTGCGCAGCGGCGGAGCCGCGGTCATGGCGTATCCGGAGAGGAAGAGCACCTTGCCGGTCGCGACCTTCAATCTGATGAACAACGTTGCTGGAGCGGTGCGTCCTTGGCATCTTTCCAGTCGTTTTTTTTGGTCCATCTGAACGGCGGCCCCTAACTTTCGGCTTGCATGCTCCCCCTCTCTTCTTGTGTCTTCTTGCGTTCCTGCTTCTGTCTTCCAGGGCCTTCTCACGTTGAGTGCCGGCATGGCAATGGGCGTCGGCTGCTACCCCGCGGTGGCGCTGTGCATGTTCTCGGGCATTCTCGCTGGCCACACCTTCGCGTTGGTCAACCGCTCTTGCGAGAGCACCGGCGAGACCAGCTTCCAAGGCCTCTGCACGAAGCTCCTTGGTCGCGAGGCGGCCATCCTCAGCACCGCCGCGCTGGCCCTCCTCTGCTTCGCCGTGTGCATTGTGTACAGCGGCTTCATCGGCGACGTGGCGACGTCGCTGCTCGCCGACAAGCTGGGCTCGTCGTCGGACCTCAACGGCCGCGCTGCCAACATCCTCGTGGCGACGGTGGTGGCGCTCCTCCCGCTGTGCCTGCAGCGGTCGCTGGACAAGTTGGGCTTCACCAGCATTCTCGGGCTCTTCTCGGTGGTGTACACGGTCGGCTTCGTGGTGCTGCGCTCGCTCGACGGTACATACGCGCCGGGCGGGCAGTTCTTTGGCGACCTGGTGGAGCTGGGCAGCCACGCCGCGCCCACGTTTGATCAGATGAACCCGTGGAAGTTCGACTCCAAGGCCCTGGTGCTTGCGAGCAACCTCGGGGTGAGCTTCATGGCGCACTACAACGCGCCCAGGTTCTACTCCGAGTTGCAAGAACCGACCATGAAGCGATGCGACATGGTGAGCTGGCCGTCCTACATCGGCCTGAGCTTGATGTACGCGATCACCATGGTGTGCGGCTACCGCACGTTTGGGCGGAATTGCAGGACGATGCTGCTGACGAACTACTCGCCCCACGATCGGCTCGGGGAGGTCGCTCGGCTGGCGACCGGCTGCAGCATCCTCTTCGGGTTTCCGTTGGCCTTCTGCGGCCTCCGGCAAGGGGTGATCGAGACCTGCGCCTCCTTGCATCAGCTCCGCCAGGGCCGCCTGGAGGAGTATGCCATCGACAGGGTGCTCAACAACTGGGGCTCGGTGCTCCAGTTGCGGAGGAAAATCAAGGGCGACAGCTATCTCGTTGACCGAGCTTTGAAAGCGGTCAGCTCCGCTGCCGATAGCGAGCAGGGCTGGCGCACCCTGACGACCTGCCTCCTTGCCGTCACGACTGCTCTCGCCGTCGTTGTGCAAGACATGGGGATTGTGGTAAGGCTTCCTTGATGCTCTCTTCCAGATGCCCCAGACGGGCACCATCATGATCTCTAATAAACGACGGGCGGACCTCTCATCAAAGGTTGGGATCGCCGGGGCCGTGGTGGGAAGCTACTTCATCTACATATTGCCGAGTTTGTTGAACGCGTTCATGCTCTCCGACGATGATACCCAGCTCATATCGAAGCGGTACGAGGCGCGCCTTCTCTCAGTTGCCCGTTTCCCACAAGGTTCTAACCCGCTTCTTCTGGGACGTTCCCGATCCAAACACCCAGATCGAACTCGCTGCTCGTGCCGTTTGGGTTGTTCATGGCCGTCGCTGGCGTTTACATGAACATCAAGGCTCGGATATAGCTACCATTCCCCCCCCCCAGATGAGGAAGAGCCGGCGAAATTCAGAAGATATCATAGATGTACTCTGCTTTTTTTTTGCTTTAGTCACGTAGGCCAGCTGCGAGACGAGATTACCACAGCGATTTCGGGTGTAGACGTTCATCGCGAATCCAAATTTTGACAACTAGCACAGCGATATAGTATTCTAGTCACTAGTGAACCCTACTCCGTTTGATTCGTGCCTCCGTCGATGATGAGACGGAAGGCCAGGCAAGCAGGGATGATCAGAGAGACGAGTTGCCCGGAAAGGAAGTATAAGAGGCTGTTCCTTTCCAACCCTTCTTTTTTCCCCCCAATTGTGCATGTCCGTCTTCCGCCTGGCACACTTGTGGAGCGGAACGTCTCAGCCTAAAGGCTCCACGTCGGGCTCGTCCGGTGGGAAGTAGTTGAGGAGGAAGGAGCGCACGGCACCGTCGGGCAGGTGGTTGATCTTGTCTCGCAGTTCTGACCGATGAAGCGCCAAGCGGCTTAGCTTGCTGTAGTCCCCTTGCAAGACCGCTGGCCGCTGTAGATACGGTTTCTCGTCCCGCTGGATGCCTGACACCAGCACCTTGGGGAGAAGCTCCACGTCTCGTTGCTCCACCGCCTGTTCCCAGCGGAGGAACAGCTGATGGAACGCCTCGGAACAGACGAGCGCGACGAACGCAGCATGGCAGACGCTGGCCTCGTCGCCCTTCCCTTCGGAAGCTTGTCTCTGGATCTGGTCTGCGCATCGGTGCAACAAGGTGGGCAAGAACTTTGCATATGCGGTCTGAACGGCAAGCAGCAAAGGGCACAAGAGCTCGGCATGAGACATGGCTTCGGCGAAAGCGTCGCCGAGGTCGCCGAACCCGTCAGCAGCTGCCAGCCCCTCTCCGCACGTTTGCTCTATCAGATTCTCAAAGGCGGGAGCAAGAAAGTCCCTCCAAGCACTCTCGGACAGTAATTGAAGGACTCTTCCGATGCTGCTTTGGACACTTGCCATCTCCGAGGCGTCCTCCGCCATCGCCTTCCTCGCCGTCTGCACGTACTGATTCAAGGCGTCCTGCACGGCCTTGTCCAGCCGCTGCAGTTCGTCATCCTGCGTGCTCCAGTACTTCTCGTAATACCAGCCAAGCAGGTGATCGCAGCCCATGCGCAGCGTGCCCATGCTGGGCAGGTCGTTGTGCGCGGCATCGTGGCGAATGTCCACCAGCCACGGCGGAAGGCCCAACGTGGCAGCTGCACTGCTCACAGACCTGCAGCGTCGCCAATGTCACCGCCGGATCGGCCTCTTCGTCACCTGCTCATCCACGCACCTAGCCATCACGCCCTTCTGCAGCGAGTCGGCAAGCCCATTCACCGCCCGCATGATGCACAGCGCGTACATGAGCTGCAACGCGGAGGTAGGAAGGCCTGCCAAGGCAACGTCAGAGTGGCCAATGGCTCCCCACTGCCCCACCACTTCCTACCCACAATCTGCCCCTGGGCGCTCATGGCAGAAGCCTGATGGCCGCGACTGCCGTCGATGAGGCGGATCTCCACCAAACGAGCTGTCATCAGCAGCGCCTGCGGTCCGCGATGGAGAAATGCTCAAGGGATTGTAGCGGCGTAGGGCTCTTTGGAGTCCCGGCGAACCTGCGGCAGCGCCTGTCGAGTCTCCCACGCCTTGACACGCTGGACGGCTGCGGCCGCCAGGCCCGCCTCTCCGCTGTACAGGGCGTCGCGCAGCCTTGGCAAGGGCGTCAGGAGCTTTTCGGGGGGAGGGAGCGATGCCACAGGGGCCCTACCAGCGCCATTCTGACCAGTCTCGCCACGGCACGACCCTTGCAGTCATGGCTAATTGAGCTGCTGGGAAGGTGGCGCCATCGGCGTTGACCGATGGCCTCTGTAGATTGGCGAGAGGCGAGGAATATGATCGCTCAGCTGTACAACGGATCAATAGTAGATCTAGCGACACCATTTTGAAGAGGCAAGGTTTGAGGCGAGGCGCAAATGCTGAGGCACTGCAAGCAAGAAGGAAGGAAGGAAGCAAGAAAGGAAGAAAGGAAGGAAGGAATGGTGACAGAGGAAGGCCTGTCTCCGTCTGGAAGTTGCAGCTTGGCGTCCGAGAGCATTCCTGGGTTCGTGGGGGAGGGATCCGAATCCGTCGTGGTGTCAGCTTTGCAGAGCAGGTCTCAATGGTTCGTCTCCCCGCGCCGGGTTTGGCGGCTTTTGGAGGCTTCCCGAGCATCCGCCGAAGGCCTGGGTATGGCGCTGACGCAGGTGGAGAAGCTTGCTCTACGCATTCACGGAGCGCAAGTCTCTTGCATTGCTCCGCGAGCCGCAGCGCGTTGCCACTTCGAGGCAACCGCAGACAAGTGGAGCACCCGCGTGAGGAGGTCTCGAATCTTTCACTTGTTTCATTCAAGATCTTCCGGCTCGTCTACTGCTGGCTGGTTCGGGTTGTTCGCCAGCAGCCACTCTCCCAGCCACTTGACGGCATCCAGGCCAGCCGGCTTGACCTTGCAGAGCTCCGCCAAGCCTTTGGTGAGCAGCTCCGGCAGCGTCTCGGCTCCCGCTGGCGTTCCGTTGATGTAGTCCTTCACCGCCTCCCCACGGGGCACCTTCCTCGGAGGCGCGATCTCCTCGATGCTGCTGCGGAGGCGCAGGTCCCCTTCCACCAACACGACGTCGATGCTCTCGACGAGCTTCTTGAAGGCCTCCTCCGAGCGGTTGAGGCCCGCACGTCGCAGCTGTGGATTTGGCATGGTCAGCCAGAGGCCCGCCCAGCGCTTCAGAGTGGCCCCACAGGGGCACGAACCTGCTTTTCGGTGGCGGAAAGATGCAATTCGCTGCTGGAAAGCTGGCAGTACGCCTTGACAAGCAGCCCGGCAGGCTCCAAGTCCAGTACGGAGACCACGTACATGCGGTCATCGCTCAGCCGGCGCCCGGCTGAGAACACCACGTTCCTCTGCATGACGCTTCCTTGGCAACGAAGAAGCAAGCCGAGTGGCCCAAGACGCCCAAATCCCGCGGGAACCAGAACTTCCAACCGTTTCATTGCAGGGTTGCATTGATGGAAAGAAGCGTTATTCGTCGTCTGTTATAAGTTAACAAGGATGTTCCTGCTAGCTTCCCGCCATTCATTGGACAATGTCGATCACCTCTTGCCTTTTGATTGGATTATCGAAACTTCAACATTTTTAAATCTAATCTTAATCTCTTAATCTAAATAGAATACAGCACTCCACAGGATGGAACAAGATACCATAGGTACTGAGGTATCCAGAAGAAGGTGGTACCATCAAGCCTAAAATTCATAATACCGGTAAGCAGCCAAAAAAAACACTGCAGAAATCATCACACAAAAACATCACGAAAAAGCGTTGAGGCACAGAAGAGAAGACGAACGAGGCTCCGAGACGCCTCGTGCGCTCTTGCTTCGCCTTTCTCATGGCGGAGGAAGGGGGCGAAAGCGAGCTGGTCGCCAGGTCCACGTCCACGCCTGTGTCCCGAACGCCAATTCCGCGTCTCTCACCTCCGCTCTCCCCAGTTTGAAGGCCGAGTGCGAAGCGCTCCGAGAGACCGTCGCACAGCTGCAGGAGAAGCACACCTCTCTCGCGCAGATCTCGGGTGAGTGCTGCCTTGAGTTCGCAAGTGTTGGCCGCGGCTTCTGACGCGAGCTTCACGAACGCTTCTGCGGACCGCGGCAGAGGAGAGGGCCCGAGAGAACATCGCGCTGCGCGACGATCTTCTCCGGGAACGACAGCTGCGCGTTGAAGCTGAGGCCGACGAAGAGGAGCAGGCGAAGCTGGAGCAGAGTCTGAAGAGCGCTGTGGAGCACGTGCGGGCGCTGACCAACGAAGTCCTCTGCCAACGGAAAGACGTGAAGACTTTCCTGAAGGCCAAAGACTTGGACCTGCGCAAGTACCTCCGTCGCCACGGCGAAGAGCTCCGCGGCTACCAGAGGAAGTCTCAGGATCTGGAGATCAAGAACTTGCGGCTGGGGGAGGAGCTCGAAGAGGCTCGGGAGATCCAGGCGGCCTTTGAGAAGCAGATCGCGTCGACGCAGGAAACCTCGCGCGTCGCGGGCG
>JAAMXY010000286.1:2232-37973 GCA_019677205.1 Pinguiococcus pyrenoidosus | reverse complement strand
GAAGAGCTGACAAACCATTTTCGATAATTGTGGAGCTATCGACCAATCAAGAGCTCAGCAAACGGAGGCCAAGTCCGGTGTCACTTCCCAAAGCACGTCCCTTTAATGCCAAACTATCCACTGGTTTAATTTTGGACCCTTTTAGAAAAACAATCGTGTGAATTATCAGTTTATCTACAAATAATTTGTGTAAAAAATATAATTTTGGTATCACCTGAACGTTCGTGAAGTTGTGTAGAGTTGCCCCCCTCCCCCGCTTTTAAGGCTTAGCATGGCGTGGAGTGCGAGGAAGTACAAGTCCGCATTTTCGCCCTCCCACTTCCGCGGCGCTTTGGTGGCGCGCGCGCCGTCCCACCCAGATCTCGACCTCCGCACTCTGTCACGAACATCTCAGACTAGTGCTTGGTGCCCAGAAGCCGCCCTATACAATCGCAGCGTTCGCGACTGGGGCGCCCGCGGCCGCCACCCGGAGTCCCAATGAAGGAGGCGCAAAGCTACGGAAATGGCCAGTACTACGACTTCTTCCAGGCCGAGGAGCCCGGCAAACGCGACGCCGACCGCACGCGCAAGCGCAAGCGGAGCAGCAAGGCCGACGAGTTCGTGGAAGAGCTGGAAGAGCCGCTCTATTCGGTGTCGGAAGAAGCGATGGTTCAGTCCATTCCAGACAACTTCGAAGCCAGCTTTGTCAACGCCGTGTTCGAGATCGGGCTGAGCCGCGCGTCGCCCAAGGTGCTGATGAACTTCATGCCGCGCGTGGACATGCTCACCACCGAGCACATCAAGAGCCACCTCCAGAAGTACCGCTTGCACCACGGCCGCAGCAAGAACGAGTTCATGGAGCACTATAACCAGTGCCTCAAGGCGGACTTCCGCGCCTTCTGCGACAAGCAGAGCTGGAGATACCCCTCGACGAGCCAAGGCGGAGAGAGTGCCGGCGTCGAAGAGCGCTTGAAGCGGGCCACGGACAAGTTAAACGCGGCCGCCACGACTCCCAAAGAAGACCCAGATTCGACCACGTCCACGGACGCGCAGCTCGATACCAAGCGTTTGGATGGTAAGATCTGCAACCTACCTGCCTGACTGTCTCCTGGCTCTCTGTGCCAAGTCGCTCAACCTGACGAACTGCCACCTTCCCTCGACAGCCATCCTGGAGACCATGGCGGAGCAGACCCGGGTAAAGGTAGACGTCCAGGAGAAGCTACAGAAAGAAATCACCACCCAGATGCGCCTCCGGCGCCGGATTGACGAAGTCTAGGTTTGCGGCGGCGCCCAAGGCCGTGATATGTATACAAGATGCGACCATCTCCACACGAGACGACGCACAAGGGAAACGCTACCATACACAAGAAGATCAAAAGGATTGCTAGTCTTGCTTCTTGGCGATCGCTCCCTTCGCGGAGAATCGGCCCTCGGCCGAGCTCCTTTCGTTCCACCGGCCAGGCAAAGACGCCATCGCGACCAGCACGAATATGCCCAAGTGCGCGCCTTTCACGATGGGCTGATTCGACGATCCAACATAGCTCAGCATCATGCCTCCGTACAAGGGCGCAGCGACGCCGACAATCGACCGCAGCACGTCAAAAGCGCCAAAGGCCGCACTCGTGTCCGACGACGGCACGAACTTGGAGTACAGGGAGGACATGCAGGTGTTCGTGAGGCCGGAGAGAAGCGTCGTGAGCGGCGAGATGAGAAGCCCGTAGACCCACCGCCCCACCAGCTGAGGGGACGCTTCCAAAAACGCACATGCAGCCATCACAGAGATGGAGAAGATGACTGTGCCTCGCTCTCCGAGGTGCCGGATGAAGTAGCGGATGAAAAACCCCTGGAGGGCCACGTCCACCGCACCACGGAAGGCCGAGATGTAGCCTGCCCACTCGGGATCAATCCCGAAGCGCTCCTGCTCGTAGAAGGCGCCCATGGAGCGCACGGAGCTGCGGATGAAGAAATAGACAAGGCGTAGGGCGATCACAATCCCCAGCTCCGGCCTGGCGCAGCACAGCTTCACGGCGGGGCCCACTGCTCCAGACACCGCGTCGCAGCTTCGACGGAACCAGCCATGCTGCTTCGCCTCCTCCTGGCGCGGCGACGGCTTTTTGGCGCCGTCGCCCTTCGCTTCCTTCGTGGCGCCTCCACCGCTAGCGACGGGCTGGTCGCTTCGAGACTCGGAGTCCTGAACATCCGCCACCACCTCCTCCTCCTCCTCCTCCTCCTTCTTCTTCTTAGCCGCGTCCTTGTCGTCACGTGGAAGCCAGAGGAGGACGAAGCAGAAGTCCAGGAAGAATAGCAGGGCAGACAGCAGCGCAGGCGCTCTCTTGTACTCCACGTGCCCGGCAAGGAATCCGCCCAGCGCCTGGCCACCGAGCCATCCCACTCGGGTCTAGAGAAATCGAAGGCGTCAGGCTTCAACGTCAGTTCTCCCTGGATTTCCGCCGCATTTTGCAACGCACCACGGCCGTGAGCTGCCCCATCACCGCCGCCCTCTCCCGCGTACTACTCAGGCGAGTCATCAGTGCGTTGCCCACGGTCATGGTCTGCTTCACCAGACCCACGAGCACCCGAGACGCCAAGAGGAACGGCAGTGACGTTGCCGTCGCCACCATGAAGTAGCTGCATCCCGTGCCTGCCAGACTCAGCAGGAAGATGGCCCGTCGTCCAAAGCGTCTATCTGCCAAGTAGCCCATGGCCACGCCGCCGATGATCTGCGCCACGCTGTAGATGGCGCTGAGGCGGCCGTACAACACGGGGGAGACCCCCAGGTCTTTGAAGTAATACGGCAGCAGCGGCACCACCAACGCAACGCCAACACAGTCCAGGCTGATGGCAAGCATCCAGCGCCAACGAGCGCCCTCGAGAGTGCCCATGGCGCCAAGAAGATCCGGCGTCAAAGGGTTCAGCGCCGCAAAAGACTCTCTCTCTCTTTGTCTTGTGACCAAACTCTATATGATCTGTATCGTAAATTATATTTATTCTTTTGATAGCTTAGATATGTCTTGCGGTCTTTGTGCATGTTTCAGCTATAATCAAGAAGATCTATCGACAGTATCGATCGACTTTGGGGCGTTGAACGCGCGACTTTTTTCCGAGACCAGAGAGCCGCAGGTGGACGCCGTCGACTGACCGCCAAGTGCCTCTCCACAAGCGCTGCGTCGCGATGGACGACGGCGCGGCGTCGGTGGAGCAAAGAGGCGGCATGAGAGACGCGGACGAGGACTGGCAGCTGAGTGCGGCGTACAGCCCACCGCCCTCCAACGGTAACGACTTCGATACGGCGATCGGCGAGGCGCCAGACTCCTTCGACTATGGTGGTATTGCACCGACGCCTAGCAGGGAGGCTTTGGCGGAGGCCCAGGAGGAAAAATCGGAGAAAGAACGCCAAGCAGGCGTCCCGGACCGCTTCCCGGACCAGAGTCCGGCCCTGCCGCTGCAGGGCCACGAGAGTCTGAAGTTGACGCCGACCGGTCTTCCGTCGCCGCCGCGACCCAGTGACGTGGGCATCGAGGCGCTGGTGAGGAATCCTGACCGACTGCGCAGCTTCCTGACGAGGCCGTTGGGAAGCCGAGAAGGTGAGCGTGAGATGCTTCCCGGCAGGCAAGCGAGAACGTTCAAGGAGTCTCATGACGACTCGTAGGCGTCCTGCAGTGTACGATAGGCCGCGACAAGTCCGGGATGAAGCGGTTGTATCCCCGCTTCACCCTGTCGGTCCGAGCACCGTCTGGCTTGGACCGCGTGATCATGACGGCGAAGAAGCGGCCGAGGAACCGCACGGCGAACTACTGGATCTGCATGGATGACTGCATGCACGAGGACGACCCGGAGATAGACCACACGAGCTTCAACTTCGTCGGCAAGCTGCGTGCGAATTTCACCAGCACGCGCTACGTCATCTACAGCGACGGCAGCAACGGCAGGTACGAAGGCTTCGGCAAATCTGCGTCCTTTTCCCAAGCACAAGTAATCCCCCATTTTCTCTTTGCTCGCAGGGAGCAGATGCCGTATGGAAAGGCAGCGGCGCAACGAAAGGAGCTCGGCTGCATACTCTACGTGCCGGCGAATCCGTCGCATCCCGGCTTGCGCAAGATGGAGGTCTTCCTACCTCGGGTGTCCGACAGCGGCAGCGTGGAGGAGTGGAGCGCGCCCACGTACCCGGACAGCGCCATGATGGACGCGATAGATCGGCGTTCTCCCCTGCGGCGGAAGTTGATTCAGCTCATCAACAAGAAGCCCGAGTGGCACGCGGAGAGACAAGCATTCGTGCTGGACTTCGATGGCCGCGTGACCATGGCGTCGGTGAAGAACTTCCAGCTCGTGCAGCCGGACGCCCAGGAGGCCATTCTGGTGCAATTTGGACGGATCGGGAAGAACAGCTTCACCCTGGACTTTCAGTGGCCCTTGTCGCCCCTGCAAGCCTTCGCGTTGGCCCTGAGCTCCATGGACTTCAAGATGGTCGCCGACTTGCGAGCGGAGGCTTCCCGGCACTGAAGATCGACTTGCGGTGGACCAAAGAGCCAAGCGAGAAAGCGACATGAAAGCTTGTAACACAGAGCGTCACGCAGAAGGCCCGTTCTTGTTGACAGCTCCTCCCCATGTCCACGGGCTTGGCAGGCGTCCACGGCAGCCGAGCAGCATCTTGCATTCATGAAGCCGCTCGTTGGGGACCTCTGGCGCTTCTTTCGGCTTTGGACATGCTTGCACCTGCGCTGCCGCCTTCTCGGATCAACCTCGAACGCCTCCAGCACTTTTAGCCAGAGCACTCTTGCTCCGCCGCACCTTCAGTGCGGCGCCCGAGGCCTCCGTTGGCCGCAAAGCCGTCTTGGAGGGGGAGCAGCCAATCACATCCTCGGATGGCTCGGACTCTGGGATTTATTTTCACGTTCTACAGCCCCGGACTTTTCCGGACCCAACGTTCCAAGAACATTTCGGCTCCTGAGGCGCACCGCCACAAGAGGATCCCGTATGGCGTCGACTGCGAGGAGAGCGCCTGGCGCTCGGCGGAAGGCCAAGCTGCCCGATAGGGAGGCGTGGGAGCAGAAGGTGCTGAGCGGCAGCCTGTTCTACCGCAAGCGAATCTTCGTGCCGCAAGTGGACCTCTCGCGGAATCCGCACTGCGCAGAGCGCCAGCTGGAGGACTTGCGGCGTCTGGCGCGCCTCAACCGAAGGCCAAGTGTGAAGATCGAGACTACCTGCGAGCGTGCTAAGCGCTGCGAAGCGGTGGGGCCTGGCGCCAGTCAGCCCTACACGCACGACGCGGCGGTTGCGCCACCTCCCGTGAGCTTCGGCCACCGCCCGGCGTCGGCCTCTCGCATGCTGCACCCCCAGTCGCTCTCCGTGGCGACGTTGGAAGAGGGGAGTGAGGGAGCCGTGGCCAAACGGGCACAGGGACGGCTTCCGGTGGCACAGCTATCAAAGTTGCTTCGCCGGAAAAAGGAAGAGGAAAAGCGCTCCGCATGCGCGAGAGAGATGCCGAAAGCGCCACGGGGGATAGAGAAAGCGCCGCCAGAGAGGCTCGAGTGGATCCACGGCACCGAGGAAATGAGAGGGTCGAGATTAAGGGGGAGGTCGTCGGCCAGCCAGAGGGGAGAGGTGCGGCGCCATCTGAAATCGAGGAGACAAGCAAAGCGCTTCTTGGGCATGACTAAGAGATGCTCGTCTGTCTCTTTTCTTTTCCTGCTCTGGTTGAGCAGCTACCGAACAGCCTTTGGCGCCTCCGGCGCTTTCAGGAGCTCTCAGCGGGTCTTGGTGTGCTTCACCCGTTTTGCACGGAGCGGCAGCTTGCCGACAAAGAGGCGCGGCGGCCGCAGTATCTTCGACGACGAGTTGCGGATCCGTTGGCTCCTGAAGCGGCTGAGCAAAGCGTCAAAGTTCCCAAGGTGAGCCATGCCGGGGCGGCAGCTCTGTACGAAGAAGTTGGAGTTCGTCGTCTTCGAGACAGCTCCTCTCGTGTTTGGGATCAGTCGGCTATGCGTTGAGCTTCTCGCGCCGTTCTCAGACATGAGATTCAGTCCTAAAGCTACTGCCTACGCCCTTCCGTTCTGTGTTGACAAGCAGACGCCGCGGACCAAGATCCAGGACGACATGGTGCGAGACTTCCTTGCAAGAGAGCAGCAGCGGCTGCGCCGCTTAGCAAAGCATCTTAAGCACCTCAAGGTGCGTGGACAGCCTTGTTGTGGTCCTCTCCTTGGCAGATTCGCGACTTCTTAGTCGCTTCTCGTTGTTTCTCGGCTTTTTATCTAGGTTTCGGAAGAGCTGCACCGCGCGAGGCGCGTGTCGTCAAAGGAGGGATGACGAGGGCAATGAAAGCACGGCGTGATTGATCATTGAGCGGCGAATCGAAGACCAGCGCCGACGGCCAGGATCACTCCGAGGACAAGAAACAGCATACTGGCGCCCAGTCCAGCGCCGCCTGGGTTAAGGAATACTTCAGCACAAGGAAATGGATCTTAAAGCATGCTGGAGGGCGGCTACCATTGCACGGAGAGCCAGCTTGCCGGCCGGTCTTGCAGCAGTAGACGTCGCGGAAGTACTGCACCGTGTCGTGCTCGAACTCGATGCGCCGTTCCTCGCATTTCGCCGCGCACTGTAGAAATGGGGGCAGTGCCGCACCTTAAGGAGCTTGGCTTCGCGGCGCTGCTTGGGGAGCGGAACGCACCTTTCGCTGAATGCATTGGCCTCGCTGTTCATCCCACTCGTCCCCAAAGTACTCGGTCTTGCCGCAGAGCTCCTTTGGGGTGGACACCACTTCCTTGACGCAGTAGTTGCTCCTTGTGGAGTTGATAAGCGGCATGAGCCACAGGCGCAGGAAGCGCCCGACCAGGGGGCTCATCGGATCACCTGGCCTCGGGACACAGCACGCCCCTCTCGTCGTTGGTGCTTTCCTCGTCGGAGCCGAAGGGTTTGGTCAGAGTCGAGTAGCACCACATCGCCGTCGCGGGATAGCCGCCTCTCTCGATGGTCCGTCTTGAGGGCAACGACTGAGACACGCCGCTGCCGACGACGAAGAGGAGCAGCAGCGATGCTACAGTGCGGACTCTACACAGGAGCCCCCATCTTCCGCCGCCCATGCTAGCCATGACTCTTCTCTCACGTCCCTTCTCTTGCTCCTTCTTGTTTCGCTGCCCTTTCTTCTCTCTGTATCCCGTGAGACCTGAAAGTCCGGTAGAGACACCGGTGCTGGAGCGGAAAGGCTCCCTGCGGCGGAGGGACATTTCTGGATTCGAGGGGGGGAAAGAGGGGGAAGATTCCGAAACGCCCAGGGGCAATCGTGACTGCATACACAGATGTAATACAGCGGCGATGCGCTTGCTGGGAGGGCTCCATTCCGTCCGTTTCGGCCTCTGAAGCAAAGGTTTTGCAGCTTCGAAATCCTCTGCCACTTCTCGGTCTCCCGAAGCCCAGGAGTGAAAAGGCGTGGCGCTTTCCTCCACTTGTGCTCCCGAAAGTCTGGGAGTCTCCCGCAAAGCTTTGAGGTCTCAGACAGGTTCCTTGCTTGCAGCGTGATCATGGCCATGGCAGCGGGGGAGGCGCATCCAGATCCGGAGTTCCGCAAGAGCATGCAGAAGCCGCTAGTGAAGTGCACGGACATGCAGATGGAGATGCAGGTGGAGGTGCAGGAGATCGTGGAGATGGCCATCAGCAAGGCACTGCCGTCGCGCAACTGGGAGGGCGCGGCACAGGCCATCAAGAACAACCTGGACAAGAAGTTTGCGCCCAGCTGGCATTGCGCCATCGGCGACGGCTTCGGCTTTGACATCTCATACCAGACGCGCAACATGTGCTACTCGTTCGTGCAGGACGTGGGAATTCTGGTGTACAAGTCTTGACGGCCGGGTCGACGAAGCAAATTCATTATCTATCCATGTGAGTCTAGCGAGAGCGCTTGGCGTGTCTAGTGCGGCAGCTTTGCAATCTTCGTCACTTCCCTCTTGATGGGCTCGAAGCGCACGCGTGTCGACAGGCGCATGAAGTCGCCCTGATCCGGCAGCTTCATGACGATGGGCATGGCGTCAGGGATCTCTCGCTCCAGGATCTCGTCGCCAAAGGTGGGCACCGGCACCGTCACGCGTTCCCACACGATGTGATCCTTCTGCTCATCCCGAACATCGCGCACGGTGGACTCCTGCGCCAGGCAGAAGCTCTGTTGGCTTTTCTGCGGCAGCGGCGGTTCCAGCACCTTGGGGTGCAGCGCCGCCATGGTGGGCAGCGGCGCCGTCTGGTTCGCCAGCGCCGACGCCGCGATCTTGTCCTCCTCGCAGTAGTCCATGAGGCGCGACAGGATGGCCGTGACGTGCGGCACGGACTCGGCCGTCGCGATCTCCTCCGAGCGGATCATGCTAAGGGCGGTGGTGCACATGAGCTGCGTCTCCAGGTCTCTCGCCACATCGCCCAGCTGCGTGAGCAGAGCGATACCGTTGTGCTCCAGGAACTGCGGCCGCGCCACGGTACACAGGATGTGCAAGGCGGCGCCGCAGTTCTGCCCGATGGACAGACTGGGATCGGCGATTTCGCAGTTGAGAATGTCGTCCACAATGCCGAGAGCGCCGCGGATCATCTGTTGCTCCTCTTTCTTCCGCACCACCGCGCGCCGAGACAAGGACTGGCGCAGGAACGAGCGCGACTCCAGCGGGCAAAGCACGTTGCGCAGCACCAACGGCACCAGCATGCGCATGTTGGCGCGCAGGCCTCTCTCGTCCGCGTCTTCCGCCGTCATCCCCACCACGGCGCCCTCCGCCGCGGGGCACTTGAGCACCAGGTCGATGACGTTCTGCAGCACGCCGATGACGCCGGTCTCCAGCATCTTGGTGATGGAATCCCCCTCCGTCGTCGACAGGAGGTTCAGCAGGCACGACAGCGCCGCCGTGCCGAGGAAGGCGTTGCTCTGTGTGAGCGGCGATTCCCCCACGCTGGTCAAGATGCCTAGCGACTCGACGACGCCGCTGAAGACGAGGTCCTTCACGCCGTCCTCCTCCTCGGAGATGCGGTTGGTTTGCAGGCTTCCCAGCATCTTGGCGTCCGGGTCCTCGTGCCCGGCGGAGTCGGCCGCGTAGTGCGACAGCGTCTGGATGATCTGCGCGTACACGCATCGGAGGCGGCGGCCGATGGGCAAGGTGTCTCCCTGCTCGTCGGCGTCGCCTTCCGCCCAAATCTCCTTGGCCGTGGCGTTGTGCTTGGCGCGGTCCAGGCGCATCGAGATGGCACGCATGATGCCGGCCTCCAGGAGCGCGGTGGCCAGCAGCGCCGAGGACAGCATGTTGCGGATGGACATGACCACGTACAACTCCGCCTCGGGCAGCTCGAACACCAGCGTCTCCAGCAGCTCGGAGATGGGCTCCACCAGCGCCACGAACACCTCGTCGGCCGCCTTGGCGTCGGCCGTCAAGTTGGCCAGCGCCACGGCGGCGTTGGTCACGGCGCCCACGTCTAGCGAGTTCACGAGGCCAACGCGCGCCATGGCGATGAAGTTCACGAGGAAGCCCACGTGCACGATGCCCGTGTGCGACGACAGCGTGCGCACGGCCACGCCCTCAAAGCTGATGTTGTGCACCGTGTGCACCAAGGCCGCGTCGGCCTCGCGGTGGCGTCGCTTAATCTCTGCGGCGTCGCCGCTCTCGTCCTCAGCCACCATCTTGTCCACGCCGCGGTGGAAGTCCCGCCGGGCGGCGGCGGCCGCTTCCACCAAGGAGCTGGCATCTTCCTCGGCGCTGGACAGAGGACTGCCACGCTCCAGCGCGTCGGTCACGCTGGGAATGGGGTTGTCCAGCACCTCAAGAATGCTGCCGCCCACGTTGGAGCGCGTGTTGCCCATCTTGTTCAGGCCGGTGGGCTTGCTGGTGTTGCGCAGGTTGAGACTGGCCACGAAGAGCCCGGACGCGCGGCGGCCATACTCCTGCGCGGCGTCGGGGAGCATGCGCCCCACCACCTCGAGAATGCGGTCCTTCACCAGACGAGCGTGGGTCTCGCTGGGAACGCTGAGGTTGCGGCAGGCGCCGGCGATCCAGAGGCGCACGCGAGGGCTCCTGGCGAACACCTCGGAGACCTGCTTGTCGCGGAAGCGCAGGATCTCCGCGATGCTGCGCACCACGTTGCCGTGGACCAAGAGCGAGTGGCACTCGGCGTGGAAGCTAAGATTGTACGCGGCCTCCAGCGCCAGCAGGCGGATGCGGATGGACTCGCTGCGCGCCAAGCGGAACAGACTGTACAGGACGCCGCTCCTGAGCATGTCGAGTCGCCGATGCGGGTAGCTCAGCAGGTTGTGCAGCGACTTGGCCGCCGTCTCCTTCAGGCTGATGGACATCCTCAGCAACGTAGTGACCACCAACTCCTCGATGGTGGCGTCGCCCACCAGCCACGCCTCGTGGCGCGACGTCAAGTTGCAGAAAGCCGCCGTGCCACAGGCCTGCGTCTCTGCGCCGCTGGCGCACATGAAGCGGTTGAAGATCTGCGGCAGCCACGCCGCCTCTCCCGCGTTGGTCAAGCTCACCAAGGCCTGCGAGCCGGCGTCGGACGAGCTGTACATGACAAAGGCCCTGGCGCAGGCCGCCACCACGCGCCGATCCGGGTCCAGACTCATGATCTTGGCCAGCGACACCGCGGCGTCGCGGACGCCCATCTGGTCACCGTCCATGAGCGAGATGGCCCCCTTGGCCTTGAGCACGATGACCGCGGCGCGGCGTGTGAGGCCCGGCGTGCCCGGCTGCAACGCCAGCTCGGTCAAGCACGCCACGAAGTCCGCGGCCGCGATGGAGCGAGCTCCGGCGTCCGTCTTGGTCACATTGGCGATGATGGCCGACGCCTGCGCCTGCGCCAGCACATCTTCAAACGACTTGATCGGCATCGGCGCCTTGTCGGCCTTGTCCGCCTTCTTGTCCGCCTTCTTGTCATCCTCGACGCTCTCCTCGTCCATGGACGACAGCTCCTTCTGCGACGACGCCGGCGAGTCGTAGATGCGGCTCACCGCCCGCAGCGCGTCCGCTCGTACGAAGGCCGCCTGCGCGCCGTCCAGGAAGCTGAAGCTGTACAGCGCGCCGATGCAGAGCCGCAGCACTTGTCGCGGCGCCTGCTCTTCACTGGCCAACGCCACCAGGCATGGCAAGAGGTGGCCGTCCAGATGCTTCATCCACACCTCGGGGACGCGGCTCATGTGGAAGAACACCAGCGCGCACAGCTCCTGCGTCTTGGCGTCGCCGTTGCTGGTGTCCACCGCCTCGTGCAGCGCTGCCACCAGCTCGGTGGTCTCCAGCATGCGGTGCGTACTCGACAGCGTCAGCGTGGAGGCCAGCGCCTCCAGACACAGATGCTGCACCTCGCTCGGGTCCTTGGACCACGACGACGTGTGCGAGCTGTTGTCGCTGCGCGAGCCGCCGGTGGAGTGCTGGCACGTGTCCTTGTCCTTGTCCAGCACGCCGTCGATGAGGAAGCGCTGGATGCGCCGCGTGGCCAGGCTCTCGCGGTTGCGGTCGAACATGGACAGGTTGCGGATGGTCATGGCCACCAGGCGCTTGGCCTGCTCGTTGAAGCTGCTGTCTTGCGGGGAGAACTTGGCGTCCGAGCCCGAATCTTCCAGGGCGTCCTCCATGCCGGGAAGCGCGTTGGCCGGCACCGGCACGAAGCGAGGCACGACGATGGGGAAGAGCTTGGCCAGCAGCTTCTCGTCGTTGGAGCACGAGATGGTCATCACGATGGTGCACACGCGCTCCGTGGTCTCCTCCTCGTTCAGGTCCAGCGCGATGTGCAGGATGTCGCGCAGGCCGCCGTCCTTGCCGCCCTCCTTCAGGATCTCCTTGTGGTTCGCGCGGATGCTGCTGAGGTTGTACACGGCGATGGCGATGCGGCGGATCATGCGCTTGCGGCCCTCGCCGTTGTCGTTGTCGATGGGGTTGAGGAGGCCCAGGCGGGCGTTGGCCGCCAGGCGAGCCAGGATTGGCAAGATGTCCTCGTCGATGATCTTCGTGCGCGTCAGCGTGAGAATGGTGAAGCTGAGCAGCACCTCGCAGCAGAACTCCTGCAGGTCGAGCCTCTCCACCTGCGAGCTCAGCATCTCCACGCCGCTCACGCACGCGGACAGCACGTACTCGATCTTGTTGTTGAAGACGTGGCTGGACGGGCTCAGGCCGCAGAAGTTCACGATGGCTTGGATGCAGTTGCGCTTGGTGCTCACGTTGCCCTGCTGGATCATCAGCGTCAGCGAGTGCAGCACCGTCTCCGTGAGGATGCTGTCGAAGACGTGGTGGTACGTGCTCAGGTGCGCGTAGACGTGCGAGCACGTGTCCCGCGACTGGTCGCCCTTCCGGAAGGAAAGGTCAAGCAGCAGCGCCGCCGCGTCGTGCTGCATCAGCAGCGGGAGGCACTCGTCCTCGCACACCAGGTTGTACAGCGTGGCGGCGACGATGTCGGTAATCCGCGCGTCGTCGCATTGGCTCAGTCGGATGAGAGCGGCGACGCCGCCATCCTCGACCACCTCCATCGCGATGCCCGGTCGCTTGGACAGCTGGAAGAGAGACTCGGCGCACTGCACCACCAGCCGGTTGTCCTGCGACAGGCCCCCAAAGGAGTTCTGCCGCCCGCGCATGCCCTTGGGCGTCTTGAGGCCTCGCGGGGTCTTCGCGGTCGCTCGCTTGGAGATGGACCGCGTGATGGGCGGCAGCCGATCGTCGGCCACCGAGCCGGAAGACATCCTCGTCGAGTCTCTGGGGTTGTTGCCCTCTTCCTCCGTCTCCGGCTTGCCGTTCTCCAGGCCAAAGTCCGCCTGGATCATCCTGGACAGGTACACCAGGCCGCCCGTGACGTCCTCGCCTTGCTCAAAGCGCCCCTCCCGCACGGACTTTCGCAGGCGGCGGAACTGGTCCAGGCCTTTGCTGGCCTTGAGCTTGGCGACCTGCGCCTCCGGCGGCTCCACCACCGCCTCGGGAAGGCCTGGCGTGTTGAGCTCCGAGGAGGACACTCCGCTTCGGGACACCGGGTCGTTGCCGTAGCGCTCCAGGTCGTTGTCATGGAAGTAGATGGTGAGGATCTCCACCAGAGAGTCCTCGGTCGCGTGCTCCCGCCAGAAGCCATTGTGCATGTGCAGCTTGAGGCGCTTGACCAGCTCCCGCAGCTCCTCGTAGCGGATGGGAGCGCTCTGCGGGTTGACGTGGCGGCGCCTCGGGAAGCAGTCGTAGCGGATGAGGTGGTCGCGCAGGGCTGGGAGCGATTGCTGGTCAGTGGCGCAAAGGACGCATTGGGCGGCCAGAGTCCTGCCGCCTACCTTCTCGATCGCGCTGCTTCTTCAGCAGGATCGCGAGCTCCTGCGCGTGTTGCGCGCACCGCGGCGGGGGGCGGACAGACATGCCGCCGCTCTCTCTCCTCTCGCCTCGCTGCGACGCAGAGCCAAGGTGCAGGAGAGGGCGTCAAAAGGGTCAAAGCGTCCAGGCGGAGAGGGGCGTAACTGCTGCAAAGGCAGGAGAGAAGTTACTTCGCGGAACGTCGAGTCCATTGCTCAACGCCTGCCGTCGGGTGAGGATGATTGGGTGACGGCATTGGGGAGGTTGAACAATGGACCAATTGGGAGAGGGTTTCGTCCACGTAGGAGACAACATTGGGGAAAGGTGGAAACGGAAGCTATCAACTATTGTCGAATAAGAGAGGCTGAGATTGCCACTTTTGTCAGCTTCCCAATCAGGTTGCTCCCCTCGGACCGCATCTGTTGCCATGCTTTGGGCGGCGTTGAGTTGCCGACCGCGGATTGTCGATTGCGTGGCGACAGTCCAGTCTTGTTTTGATGGTTCCGCTGCTCCTGTGCTCCTGTGTTTCCGTGTTCCTGCGAGCTTGTCGTGGGCTTCGCCTTTCTTCGACGGCGCGATGCAGTTGGCTGGAACCCACGTAGAGTGGACGCTGAAGCTCGAGGGCATGCTGGAAAAAGTTTAAAAGCTCAGAGACAGAGGAACACGCTGGGATGCGGGGGGAGACTTCGACAATGCGATGCAGTTGGCTGGAACCCACGTAGAGTGGACGCTGAAGCTCGAGGGCATGCTGGAAAAAGCTAAAAAGCTCAGAGACAGAGGAACACGCTGGGATGCGGGGGAGGCGCTGCTGGTATGATGAGAAGCCGGCCGGTGATCCTACACAAAGCCTTTCTCAAGTCGCCCGCTGCAGCGACACCGACCAGTTGCTCCAAGCTTCACCACTACAACCAAGATCGGGGGCGGCTTGCCTCAACCCCTTCCAAGCCACCCCCTTCCAACGCGCTGCTCGTTGTCTTTTCCCATCCATCTCTCTCCAGCAAGCAAGCCCCCTTCTCCACCCTCACAACGAGCATGGCGAGCAAAACCTAGCGCAGGAAGGGAAGCAAAATTGTTGTGGCGTCACCAAACGTTCGGCAGCCTTAAGCCGCATGCGCAGGCAGCATCATCCCCTCCCGGTCACAACATCCCTGTACACCAGACGCTTTCACTCAGTTTTCCAAGAACATGTCATCCTTGACGATCCCTTGCTTCTTCAGCTCCTTGTACTCCTTCTCGGTGACGACTTTGAAGCCGCCGCTGGACTTCTTGAGGAGAACCTGGCCAGTGACGGGGAAGAAGTCTTTGTAGTTGCGATAGTTGTAGTCGTCCGTCGCCTCCTTCATGTAGCGCTCGTGATTCTGCTCGGAGCGCTTCAGCAGCTCCAAGATGTACTTGCTGCCGGCGTCCGACGAGCCCTCCAGCTCCTCCAGCTGAGCAGCGCAGCCCGCCCCTGCGCCGCCCTCACACCGTGGCACGTTCACCACAGCCGCCTCTGCATGGAAGCCCCACAGGCCCACCGCGCCGCCGAGCACCACCGACGTCGCTGCCCGCCGAGCGGCGGCAAGCGGCGCCCACGCCGCGGACGGAAGCAGCAAAGCGGACAGAAGCCACAAGCGAAGCAGCGATGCGGAGCGCGCCGCTGCCATCGCTCCTCAGCTACGCGAGCTTCCAAAGAGCACCGAGATCCACGTGGAAGCTTCGGCGGTGTCTCGTAGGAAAGAGAAGTGGCGGCGAAGAGCGGCGGGAAAGACGCCAAATCCGCGCTGCGATCCGCCACAACGCCTCTGTCCGCCAGGTTGTGACAGACGGTCGCCCCAGGCTGTGACAGACCGGAGGCCCCGGCTGTGACAGACAGCTACGCGCGCGGACTGTGACAGACGGCCCATTGCCGGTGTCCGTCTGTCCACAGGGTTCCGCGGCCTCTGTCCCCCCAGGTTGACCTCTGTCCCGCCCGCGTATCCGCTCTGTCACTGACGTCCGCGTGGCGGAAAGGGAGAGTCCCTTGAGAGCGCCACCGGGGACAGACCCCTCCGCAAACATCGCCAGCCGCCGCAAGCGCGGCCGCCGCTCCAGCATGAGCTCTGGAAGGCTGGTGCTGCTGGCCTTCACCATCCTGATCCCCCTGTGCGCCATGCTGGCGGCCTTCGGCTTTCGCGGACGCACGAAGGTGGTGGGCGTGGACCTCGGCACCACGTTCTCCGTGGTGGCGGTCCGGGACTCTCCCGAGTACACCGTGCGGGCCATCGCGGGGCCGGACGGGCCGCTGCTGGCATCTGCCGTGGCGTTCGGGCCGGAGGGGGCTCTGGCCGTCGGCGCGGGAGCGCTTCAACGCCGCTTCGCGCAGCCTCAGCAGGTCATCTTCAACGCCAAGCGCTTCATTGGCAAGGCGTGGGACGACGAGGCCTTGCAAGAGGAGCGCAGGACGCACCCCTTCAGCTTGGTGCAGCGATCGGAGAACATCTCGGAGGCGTGGTTCGACGTGGCGGAGGCCGACGCGGAAGAACTCGCCGTCTCCCCCGAGGAGGTTGGCTCGCTGGTGATCGGAGAGCTGCTTCGCTGGGTCGCCAAGGACTTGGGCCACAAGCAGGTGAAACCTCCAGCCTGCAGCCCGCAAAGAGTTGTCCTCCCCATTCCAATGCTGACGCCCCTGGCAACGGATGTGCAGGTGAACCAGGCGGTGATCGCCGTGCCGGCGGACTTTGGGCCGCGCCAGCGCAAGGCGACGGCTCGGGCCTTTAAGATGGCGGGGCTGAAGGTCGCGCGGGTGCTCGAGGAGCCGACGGCTGCCGCGCTGGCCTATGACTTGCATCGAAAAGAGAATGTGAACTACATCCTCGTGTACGATTTTGGGGGCGGGACGCTGGATGTGAGCATCCTTTTTGTGAACGAGGGGTCCGTGCAGGTCATCGGTTCCGCCGGGGACAGTCGCCTCGGAGGCTCGGACTTTGATCTCTGCCTCGGACGCCACTTTTTGGACGTGCTGAGCACGTCCGCGTCCACCTCCGCGCTGAAGTGCGCGGCGACGAAGGACTTGCTGCCCTGCGGCACCACGGTGAACAGGGCGCTCGCCGAGCAGGCGAAGATCAAGCTCACGGACAAGGAGGCGGTGGAAGTGAGCTGTGTGGCGGAGACGGGTCCGGGCCAATGCCAGAAGAAGAGCTTCCACGTTTCCAGAACGGACTTCCGTGGCGCTTGCGAAGAGGAGTTCCTCAGGAGTAGAAAGCCCATAGAAGCTGCGCTCGAGGCCGTGCAGTTGCAGGCAAGCGAAATTGACGAAGTCGTCATGGTCGGAGGCTCGTCAAGGATACCTGCGATTCGCGCCCTTGTCATGGAAACCCTTGACAAGGACCGCTTAAACGTCGAGATCGATCCGGACTTGACCGTAGCAATAGGCGCAGCCTCCGTCGTGGACTAAGGAAGAACCGAACGTCTTTCAACTTTGCGCTTCCTCCTTCATGCGCTTCTGAGCGCTTGAATGGCTGCATCTTCGGGCATCTGCATCCTAGCCCTGTGTCGGGGTGTAGCTATTGGCCTTGTGGCGGGGCGTAAACCTGCGAGGTCAAAAGCACCGCGTCAGCCCATGAAGCTGGTAGCCAGATGTCGTGCATGTCGCACCTGAAGCCTTCTGGGACCGGACCAAGGAGCATCTCACTGATCCGCACCCAATCCACCGCTTGATCCGATGCCAGCAGGGATTCCAGCTCGTTGCGGCCTGTTCACCGCCCCGATTGTCAGCGACATCAGCGGGAAAAAGAGACCACGCCGACCTGGAGACGTGCTCACCTTTGTATCGCGGGGGCCTTTCCTGGATCCTCTGCGGCAGGCGCTCCAGAAGGCCCACGGGAATGTAGCGATGCGTAAAGGACAGCCACTCCAACAGAAACCTCCGGGTGGAGTTCACGCCAATGTCGTCGCTCCCCCAATGCTCAAGGCCGAAGTTCGTGAAGGTTCTCAGTATGTCCAACCGCTCCTGGGCAGAGATGTCCCAATGGCGCCTCTCTTTAAGCTCCACTGGCAGCCATGGCTTTATGAGCGCACCCCGAGCGAGCATGGCACACGTCTCGATGCCGTATTTCTTCTCCGCAACCTCTTCTGGGTCGTCGGGATTCTCGGACGGCCCTTCCTTGCTGGAGCTCTCGTAGGCTCCCACGCGCTCCGTCTCCGCGTCGCTCTCCCTGAATCGTGCGAACGCAGCCTTGTGCGCCTCCCACTCCTCAAAGCTGACGAGGTCGCCGTTGCCAATCACGGGAATCCTAGGCATCGTCGGGTCCTGAGCAGTGGCGGCAACGGACGCCACGTACTCCCAGTTCGCCGCCCGCGTGTACCGCTGCAGGCGAGATCGCCCGTGGATCATCACAGCAGCCACCGGTCCGAAAGCGCCCCCACCGATGTGGTTCGCTGCGGACTGCACCCTCCGCACTATGCTAGGAGCACACGGGTGGTCGTCCAGCCAGCCCATGCGCATCTTGACCGTCAGCTGAACTCTGCGGGTCGGCTCCGAGGCGTGTGCAAGCCTGCCCGAGTAAGGTTTGGGATCGTCCCACCACAGCGCTTCGCCCATGCCCTTGACGATGCCGGAGACCCGGTGAGGCCGCTGCATCAGCGCGGAGCCAGCGCCCTTGTCCGTGACCACGTCGATGGGGCAGCCGAGGTTGACGTCGATGAAGTCCACGTCGATCTGTGCACGGAGCAGCTCGGCGGCTCTGGCCATCTGATCGCGGTGCGCGCCGGCCAGCTGCACTCCGAAGACGTCTTCCTCCGGGGCCCTCCGCATGAGAGACCACTCGGCTCGGGATCCGGACAAGAGGTTGGTCGCCAGCGCCATCTCCCCACAAGTGATGTCCGCTCCGAGACCTTTCATGATTCGTCGGTAGGGCAGGTTGCCGACCGTGGTCAGCGGAGCGACGTACACCTTTTCTCGGAAGTCAATGAGCTTCCTGGGCTGAGTGGGGTAGGCCTCCATTTTCATGTCCTCCGAGCTGCATGCCGTGGGGAGGCGAGCGTCGCTTGGACGCCGCCCCTCGCTCGCCGCTTCCGAAGTCGGAACACCAGTCCGTCGGACGCCTCCGTCCGCGGTCTTGTGCCTCTTTGCGCCAGTGGCCTGCGGCTCAGATCCCGGATCTTCTCCACTGGACATCTCCACGACCGGAGTTCCGTTGGCGGGCGGCAATGCCGATTCCGTCGCATTGCTGCGCCGATCGCCATCGGCCGTTTCTGCCGTTTCTGCCTTTTGGTCATTCGACGCTTCCACGGCAGGTTGGGAGGCGCGATCGCCATCGGCCGTTTCTGCCGTTTCTGCCTTTTGACCATTCGACGCTTCCACGGCAGGTTGGGAGGCGGCGCCTCCCGCCGGCTCCTCCGCAACAGGATGGCGCGTTTCGGCCTGGCCGTTCTGAGCACTTTCCGAGCTGGCCGGGACTTCGTCCTTCTGGAGCGCCGGCGCAGTCTTGCTCTCCTCTCCTTCGAGCTCTGCAACCGCCTCGTCCCGGTGCTCGTGCCCCGGCCTAGCTTCTTCTCTTTCGAGCACAGGCAGCCCTTCCTCGTTTCTGGCCTTGATCTCCTTCTGCGCATTGCGGCCGTCCTTCCTTGGCCGATAGAACGGATAGATGTTCTTGCGCAGCGCGGCCGCAACGCCCATATCCAACTCATTCTGCTCCTCCGGGGGCGCGCTCCAGTCCTCCTTGCGCACGTTGGCTCCCGACTCCGCCTCCAGATGAGACGAGCCGAAGCGACAGCTCAGCCCCGCCCGGCAGAAGCCATAGGTGTCGAAGAGATGGCAAGTCGCGCCAAGATCCGGGGGCTTTGCCGCCAGGAATTTCTTGAGGTCGTGGCTAAATTTGCACCTTTCGTAGGGGCATTGGCCATCGGTAGCCATGCGAGTGCACAGGCGCTCATTCCGAGGCGGCCGATCGTCGCGCCGGCGCTTTTTGGCCCCTTTGCCGGGCGTCTGCTGCTGTAGTTTCGCGAGAAGAGCCCTCCGCGCCTCAAGCTGGTCCGGCGCCACCGCCTCCTCCGGGTCCTTGATGTGGAACTCCTTGCGGATGGCGGCCTCGCCAGTGCCGCTCCCGGAGGACGACGCCATGACGCAGCGGCGTTTGAATCTGCGAGGCGGCGTTTTTGGCGCCAAAACCCCGCAGCGTCAGCTGACTCGGCGACGTCAGCTGATGGGGGCAGTCGTCAGCTGATGCGAAGGCGGGACAGGACAGATGGAAGGGGCATCAGCTGACGAGGTGTTGCAGTTCAAATGCCCGGCGGGCAGTATCGATCCTGGCCAGTTGAATGTGGCTTGCTGCGCCATGGCACAGCTAGATAGCGATCCGGAGCGTACGCACCGCCAGTTTGGCGCCGCTCTCGCGCCCGCTTGACGCAGCTTTGGCGTCGCAAACGCCGCCGCAGGGATTCCACCATGCGATACTCCACCGTGGGCGCCTTTGTGGGCGTGCTGTGCGCGCGCCACTTGGGCTCCGGGGCGGCGCTGTCCAGTCCCAGTCGCCTATCCGACAGCTCCGCAGCGGCCAACGCGCCGGAATGGCGTCGACGGCCTCTCACAAGCCCTCCTGTGCTGGGCATCAAGAACGCGCGCACGCGGTTGCGCCAGGTGCAGCGCGAGGGCGAAGAGAGCGGCGCTCTGCAAGTGTCCGGCGGCGATCAGCTGAGCACAGCGGCGCCGGCGTCGGTGTTTCGCGGCCGTTTACTGCTGATTTTCGTGTCTTTCCTCTTCGGTTCCCTCAATGTGGCCCTGAAGCTGCTGTACGCGCTGCCTGGGGCGCCCACGGCCTCTGCGCTGTCGTTCTACCGCGGCGTCTTGGCCGCCATGTGCTTCCTGCCAGTGCTGTTCATGCCCAAGGGCAGCGCTGAAGCGCCCACTGCGCCGCAGGAGCCGCGGAGAGCGCGGCGCAGCATGGCGCTGGCCGCCCTTGAGCTGGCCTTTTGGAACTTCGGGGCGCAGGGCCTGCTGAACGTGGGCTTGCTCAAGACCGACGCGGCGAGAGCCTCCTTCCTCACGCAGACCAGCGTGGTCATCACGCCGCTGCTGTCGCTGGCGGCGGGCTACTCGGTCAATCGCTCGCTGTGGATCGGCTGCCTGGCTGCGCTGGCTGGACTGGCCATGCTGGGTGGCGGCGGCGCGGCGGCGGCGGCGCCAGCGGCAGCGTCGCTTTCCCTGGGCGGCCTCTTCCAGAAGCTCGTGTCGCTCTTCAGCTTCAGCTTTGGCGACTTCCTCGTGCTCGGTGGCGCCGTTAGTTGGTCGATGTACATTTTTCGCCTGAGCACCGTGAGCGACCGCTTCCCCGAGATCCCTTTTCAGGCGCTCAAGACCACCCTCCTTGCCTGTCTGTACGGCACGTGGTACGGAGCGGCTGCCGTGACGGCCTTCGCCAGCTCCGGGCTGAGCGGCATCGTCTCGCTGTGGCCGGGGTGGAAGAGCCTCACCGCGTGGGCGATCCTTTTCTACTCGGCGATAGGGCCGGGGGCGCTGGCGGACGTCCTGCAGCAGATAGGGCAGACGGCCGTGTCCGCCGCGGAGGCGAACGTCATTCTGTGCGCGGAGCCCGTGTTCACGGCCATCTGCGCGCGGGTGATTCTAGGGGAGATGACTAGCGTACGGGACAAGATCGGAGGGGGGCTCATCGTCCTCGCGGCCCTCATCGCAAGCGGGGTCTTTGATCGGAAATCCCGCTCGAAGAAGGACTGAGCTGAAGCGAAAGCCAAGGGCGGAGGGTTGCGAGTCGGGAATTCCGGGAAATCCAGGAAAGCCGGGAAAGCCTTGAAGTCGGTGAAATCCTTGAAGTTGGTGAAATCGGTGAAATCCGTGAAATCGGTGAAATCCGTGACGGGGATCAGGCGGCGGGGTGTGGGGGGGTTGAGGCGATGAGATGCCGATCTGCGCGAGAGATTCTGAGACACGACAGTGGATATCAAGCGTAGAGCACTGTTCATCCTACTTTTGGATCGGAGACTTCCACATGCTGCACGGGGCGGATATGCCGAGCTCCCGAAGCTAAGCGTCTTTCGGGTGATCGCCGCCACCCACTCCGTAGGAGTCCGTGACGAAGTCAAAGTTGTAGCTAGATCCCCCACGATGGAAGCCCATCTCGGCCTTTTCCTCTTCCGTGAGCGTGTCGTTGATCTCCCGAAGGTGGTCCCGGTCGACCCGAAACTTGCCACTCGGCCGCTGCGCCTGCGCATCCGCGTCCTCGCCTTTTGCCTCCCCCGCAATCAGAGCTGCCCGTCGTTCTGCGTCCAATCCACGTCGGCCATCGGCCACGGCGGCCTCCGACTTGCCGGCGCCAAGGCCGTAGCCGCGGTCGTACTCGATCGCATGATCCAAAACCGTCGCCATGAACTCGTGCTTGAAGAGCGCTACCGCGAGCTCCGACATGAGGGTGGTGGTCGGGATCAGCAGCATGATCATCCAGAAGATGCCCAGCTCCAACATCTGGTAGGCGACGTAGTAGAAGTCCGGCGACAGATCGATCATCAACGTGTACACGGCGAGGAAGAAGAACCACAGTCCAATCGAGAACACAAAGGATCCCACGATCCAGTAGTTCCAGGTGTACGTGATGGCCGCCGCCGACAGGAGCATGCTGAACAGCAGAGCGGAGTAGACGGTGGTGCCGTAGACCCAGACGCCCTCCGCCTCTCCGTCGCCTCCCCAGACGTTGTCGGGGAAGAAGTATATTCCAAAGGAGAGCAGAAAGATGATGAGCGAGATCCAGATGGCTTCAATGATCCACCTCACAGTGGCCCACGGGTTCATGTCCACGTTGTCCCTCCCGACGAAGTACAGGAACTTCAGCTCCAGGACCGTCCGCTTCTCGACGTCCTTGTCGAAGAGACCAAGGACCAAGGGCGGGAGGCCCAGGAAGAAGTTGTACCCGGCGTAGACGTAGGACTCGAAGATCGAGTGCCCCGAGAAGCCCGTCAAGAACTGGTAGTAGAACAGAATGAAGGTGAGCACGATGTTCTTGTAGAAGCTGTAGAGGATGGTCTTCGCGAGCCGCCGGTAGTTCCACCTCCCGTGCACGAGCGTGAGAGAGCGGAGGAAGCGGAACTGCGCAATCGCGAAGTCAGAAGCATTCACCGCTTGGCGGCCTTCTTTCCCCGAGATGCCCACCCCGACTTGCGCGGCCTGGATCATCCCCACGTCGTTCGCGCCGTCGCCGATGGCGAGCGTGATGGGCTTTGGATGCACTCCCCGCTGCACTAGCCGGACGATGTCCGCCTTCTGCGCGGGGGACACCCGGCAGGCGACGACCACCTTGCAGAGGCAGGCCAGGTCCAGGAAGCCGTACTGAAGCTCGAAGTCCCTGAAGATGATCGAGAGACTCGGACCATCCACCACCAGGGCCAAGTAGTCACTCGACATGCTGTTCAGATTGAGCATGGGCTCCTGCTCGCCCTCTCCCTTCTCCTCCTCTTCGACGTCTGCTTCCCCCGTTCTGGGCGGCTCGTCGGCCTCGCCCCTACTTTCGCCGCGACCGCGGATTGCCGCAACGCCATCGCTGATGCCGTTGCGCACGCGCCTCCATACCCCGGTGCGTCGACGAGTCAGCTGCGTGAAGTGCGCGATCAAGCGCTTGAGCTTCGCCTTCGTCGCGGCGGCGCCGCCGTCCTTGTCATGCTTCAGCTTGATGATGGACATGTCCGAGTTGAGCAGGCGAGCGGAGAAGCCGATGTTGATCGCCGTCTCCATCTTGTCTCCCGTAAGCACCCAGAGCTTCACGCCCGCTTCGGCAAGATCCGCGATGCAGGAAGGCACACCTTCCTGCAGCTTGTCTTCGATGGCGGTGGCGCCAACGACCAGGAGCTTCTGCTCCACCTGCGCCGCGGCCTCGGCCTGCAGGTCCTCTCTGCTGGTGACGGAGACGCTCGCCTCGTGCCACAGCTTCGCCCACTTGTCGTACTCCGAGGAGGTCATCTCTCGCTTTGCCAACACCAGCGTGCGGAGGCCGTCGGCGGCGAAGACGTCCAGATGCTTCAGAAGCAGCTCTTCCGTGTGACCGGACATGAAGCCCGCCACGCGAGCTTCCTGGTCGCCCTCCGGATCCAGGAGGACCGAATCGGCGCCCTTGCACATGATCATGATACGCCCGTCGGGCGTTCGGACAATCACAGACATCCGCTTGCGCGTGCTGTTGAACGGGATGGTGGCCAGGAGCTCGTACTGCCGTTCCTCTCCGAACGAGTCCACCAGGATCGTCGTGCCCCGTCTACCGCGGAAGCGAACTCCCAGATCCCCCGCGCCGCGGACCAGCGCCTCCTCGTCGGGGCTCTCGGCCTGCAAGGCTTCCTTGCCGTCGTCGTCCTTCTCCAAGACGACGGTGTGCGCCGCCGCCATGATGAGCAGAAACTCATACTCGGCACTCCGGTCATCGCTCCTGGCAGCGGTCACCATCTCGTCGGTCTCCACCCAGGGAGCGGTGGGCTTGGCGGCAGCAATGTCCTCTGGCAGATCCGCGGCCTCCTCGTTCTCCGGCGGGGCTCCGTAGAGCCTGCTCGCAACGGAGCAGCGCCGAAACTCCATCACGTTCCTCGTCAGGGTCCCCGTCTTGTCCGAGAAGATGTACTCGATCATTCCCAGGTCAGCGCAGGCCGCGGAGTTGCGGCAGAGCGCCGGCGTGTCCGTCTCTTCGTGGTACATGTCCAAATCCCAGTCCAGGAAGAGCGCCTGCGTGGCGAGAACAAGTTCGATGGTCACGTAGAGGGAGATGGGAATGAAGTTGTTGTACAAGATGATGAACGTGAAGAACTGCCCGATCTCATGTGGATCCGAGGCGTTGTCGCAGTTGTCCACAAAGAGCGCCAGCGGCGCGTCCTTTCCCGACTCGCAGAGATACCACGCGTCGTCCTCGAACAGCGACTGCCAGATCACGAACGCGACCGTGGAGATGGCCGACAGAACCGACTGGGCAAAGAGGATGATCCACACCATCGTGTTGGTGATGCTCTCCATCTTGCTGAGCTTCGAAGGAGGGTCGCTGGAATTCATCACGATCTTCGTCTCCCCGCCCGTGTAGACAACGACACCGCAGGCCCAGCGCGTGTTGCGCATGGTGGACCCGCGGAGCATCAAGTTTGCCGCGTCGACGCTGACCTGATCCCCGGGGCGATCGTTCAAGGTCACGTTGCCCTGAAAGTGGTGAATGTCCGCACTGGGGTGCTCGCACTCGCATACGCCGCGGATGTTTGCCACGCTCTCCAGCGTCTGGAATCGCGAGCCGACGCCATTGTCCCCCGTGGGGGCGCACTTGCGGCTCTTGAGGTTGGTCTCCCCGTCGATGTTGCTGGTCTCCACGTAGCACACGTCCGCCGGGTCCGACGTCGCCAGAATCACCACGTCGGCGGCGATCTCCTCCCGGTCATGAATGACCAGAAAGTCGCCCACATCCACGTCGATCCAGCGCTTCGTCGTGGTGGATCCGCTGCCGCCGTCAGTTAAGATCTGCACCTCTCGGTTGTTCACCTCGTGATCGGCCCGGTGCCGGCCAATGTCCTCAATGCCTTCCTTCACCATGGTCACCAGCAGCACGAAGATGAGGGGAATCACGGTGGAGAACGGCGTGAGCGGACTGTCGAACAGCGTGGTGTACGTGCCCAGGACCATGAGCACGGAGATCACCAGGAAGTACACGTTGGCCAGGCGGCGGAACTGCTCGAACAGCGAGCGCGGCACGTAGGTCACGATGTTGTACTTGTACGTGTACACCGCGTTGTCCCCGAAGTTCAGCTCGTTCCTCTCCGCCTCCGTCGGCTGAAGCAGCACGGTGCGGTGCGGCTCCGAAGGGCCCCCGAAGCCACACAGCGCCAGACTGCGGGACAGACACCCGTCCTCGTCCACCGTCTCTAGCTCTTCCGCCATACTTGCGTCCTGGAGCAGCGGGCGGCGGGCTGTCTGACGCCAACTCGTGGTCGAGAAGGCCGCGAGACGCCGAGGGGAGAAGTGGGGGCTAAGCGGCGCTGCGCCACTGGCGCAATTCAAACTCGTCGATTGGCGCGCGCAGACACCTACGCTTTAGCAAAGCGGATCCAGCAGCACGCGGCGCGTCGAGGAGGGCGACACGGGGCCACTGCGCTCAAAACGTCGGACAAACGAAGATCGGAGAGCGGGAAAGAGGCGCGCGCTGGGACTCGAGGGGAAGGACGGAGTACATGTTGAACAATTCAAAACTAGAGGCATGATCATTGGCTAAGAAGGGAACTAGGCCTTATTGCATCGAAATTTTAAGAGAGAGTATTGGAAACAAGGTAATCAGCAGTACCACCCTGCGGATCTTTCATGTTTCCACCGATCCATCTTCCTCCGGAACTAGTGAAACGCTCCAAGTATCGAAGAAACGGTAGGAGAGCGCGGCGCGGATTGGACCATTTCCAAGGAAGTTTCTCACTGCAGAGTCCGGAGTTTTCAGCGCCGCTTTGAGGCCCTCTTCAACATCGCCATCTCGGCTGAGGCCCTCCCCATGTCTCTGGACAATGTGGTGTCTCGCCTGTCAGAGCAGGATATCGAGGGTGGCGTGGAAGAGCTTTGCTCGGCACTCAAGCTGCCTCGGTACCCCATGAAGGAGGCCAGCCAAATCCGAGTCGACTTTCTCTTCAGCTGCGTTGCACTCGCTGCAGACACAGTGCAGCTCAAAGGGCCCAAGCTACAGCTCTTCCTGCAGATGTGCGTGGAGACCTACGACAAGCTCTGTGGCACGGGAGATGGTGGGGAAAGCGTGGAGCAGACCTTCGATGGGTTTCGAGACAAGATGGTGGCAGCGGTGGTAGGAGGGGATTCCGATGACCGGAGAAACGAGTTCTCGCTGCAGGAGGCACGATTGCTGTCCAAGATGGTGATCAACTCGCTCTTCCGATTCCACAAGGCATACAAGCTCTGCTCTTCCGACGAGTTTCAGGACAGCTTGCTGGTGACGACGAATGCCCGGACTCTTGATGTGGAGCTGCCCCTCCAGCCCAGTCCACTGGACCTCTTCCAGGACAGCAGACCCGCCGTAGAGCCGATTGGAGAGCACAGCGAAGACGGATTGCAAGAAGCAGATACAGCAGAAGGAGCGGCGCAAGCGTGACGCGGATTGGGACGCTGCAGCGCATCTTGCTTGAGCATGCTGCCGCCGTGCCTCCGAAGCGGTTTAGATCCCAACCTCTGTTCTGTGGGATACGTTGTTCTGTGATCTGTTCTTGCGCGTCGCTACGCCAAGCAGCCACAGCTTGTTGATCAGTAGACCAGGACCACACACCTGCAAAGCGCGGTTCAACCATCCCGCTTCGTCTCTGCGCCTTGCGTGCCTCACTGAGCGCCTTGCGTTCCTCACTCAGCGCCTTGCGTGCCTCACTGAGCGCCTTGCGTGCCTCACTGAGCGCCTTGCGTTCCTCACTGAGCGCCTTGCGTTCCTCACTGAGCGCCTTGCGTTCCTCCTTCTGCTACGTCGTGAGACGTTGTAAAGTCGCTTCGTAGACTGACAAGGTAACGATAGCTCCTGGAATGCCGCGACCGATGGCTACAGGCCATCCGGCGAAGAGCCCTGCCACGCCTTTTTGCTGCAGGAGCCGGCGAAGCTCCGCAAGTGCCACCCCAGCTCCTGACCGCGTCGAGTCCTTCGACGCTCCCTCTGGCCCCGTCCTAAAGTGGGATGCCTGCACAAGGGACTTTATGGTATCCAAGGGCAGGGCGACGACCCAGTAGCCCGTCCCTGCGAGCCCTCCAGCGAGGACTGCCTGCCAGACGGGCGGAATCAGCGGCGAAGCGTCGCTCCTCGTAAGCGAGGCGAGGATCTTCTTGCTCTGGAAGTAGAAGAGAAAGTACGAGCCCATCCCTACCGCAGTCAGGCAACGTTGAATGAGTGGGAGGCTGTTCGTGTTGAAAACCCTCGAGCCAGGTGGCGTGCTGGCCCAAGTCAAGGGGGCAAGAAGGAAGCCGTCAAGCAGCCGGTTTCACGTACCGATCCCATCCCTTACAATCGTAGCGGTCAAGCCTTTCCAGAGCGCCAAAAGCCCGTGGCGCTTGAGCACATACTGCACGACGGCGAGAGGACCCGCGAAGCGTCTCTTCACGTCGGTCATCAGGTTGTTGCGCACCAGTTCAACGGGGGTCACCACCACGGCGTTCACCGAGCCGCTGATTGCGCCACACAGCGCAGTTTCCAAGGGCGACAAGGACGCTTGCCTTCCGCCCCTCTTCCTCAGCAACAGAAATTCCCGCATGTACGAATTGGTGGTGAAGATGACGCTTTTGTACACCGCCTGGGCCAACAGCGGCCCTTGGAGGCCTCGGTAGAAGGCCCTCCAGCCCTCCTGTCGCCACGTCTGGCGAATGCAGTCCCCGGTGCCTTCGTACTGGCCTTTGAGACTGGTCTGCATTCGCGTGCGCACCGTATCCATCGGATGACACACTAAGGTGGCGGCCATGCCCGCCAGACTTCCCGCGCAAACGATGGACAGCACATCTGCAGGCATCACTGTGGGCGCTTGGATGACCACCGCGGTCAGGAGAAGGGCGCAGCAGCGGCGCATGGGAGAGATGGAGCCGCAGCGGACTATTTCATCGCCATCTGCGATTCCGAAGCGGTTCAAACGGCGGTTGTGGCGCCAAAAGCCGACCGAAGCGTGTGACAGCTGGACAGCGGAGTTGAAGTGGCGAAAGAAACGGTCAGCTGACGTCCGCTCAGATTTTGCTTTCTGCAGGTCCGCTAAAAATATGATGCACCGACCGAAGACCTTGTGAGAAGAATCAAACTTTTGTGAACCCCCCGCTTTCCCGCCTTTTTCTTCGAACTGTTGCGAACGTCGGTTTGAATTCTGCCGTCGTCCGACGCGTTCCGCCGCTCTCTCCCCAGGAGTCCCAACCCCGTCGCTCGGCCTTGGAACCATGGGAGAGACGCTCCGAGGCCGCTTCGAGGTGTGGATGAACAAGAAGAAGGACGGCGCGGTGAAGCAGATTCAGTTGGAAGGCAGTCGCGTGCGCTGCTCTTACGAGAGTCAAACCGGCAGTAAGCGCTGCAAGACGTGGCGCTTAAAGAAGGCTAGCAAGAGCTTCCTGAACAGCAGCGTCGAGATCCGACAAGGTCACTTGCTCCTGCGCGTGCTCAAGCTCCGGTCCCAAGACTGGACGCTCGAGTCCTTCTATCGGACAGTGACCGGCGCCGCCAGAGACAAAGGCTCCGGAGGCAAGCGACGCCGCTCCTTCGAGCCGCAGAATGACCTGAGGCACCGAAAGCGGCACAGGACATCTGAAACGAGCTCGAGAGCTCACGAGCTCAGCTCGGCGGCCAAAGCGAGGACTATTCCGGTGGACCTCCCCAAAAGTCCACCGAGGCACAGGGCGGTCGAGAGCGTCTACGCGTCTCCTCCGCTGATCCGGTCGCCTGGCCGAATCGCGTCGTCGAGGGACACGTGGTCGCCTCATCTGCGAAGGTCCATGCAGCAGCGGCGCTCTCCGCAGAGTCGGCGCTTCAAGCGACCCGGGGCCTTCTCGCCCTTCTTGAACTCGCCTCCGGGCATTGAGCGATCACCTGGACTAGAAGTGCGCTCTCCTCTAGAGCTCCGGCCGGTCCAGCCGCAAAAAGCCTCGCCTAGGCGTAGGCCTTTGTCGTCGACGGCCACGAAGGGGCTGCTCTCGGCGGCGCAAGCACCTCGAGTTTCTTCTCCAGCGAACAGTATGTCTCCCTTGCAGCGGCTGTCCTCCGAGGGCGGGCGGTCTGTGGAACGTACGGGGTCTCCGGAGAGAAGACGACCCCTACAGCCGCTGTGGCCGAGGCAAGCACCGCGATCACCGCGATCGCAATCGCAATCGCAATTGCAGGAAAGCAGGTGGTCACCGCCGCTGCCGGCAGCCTTGCCTGGCATCCACCGAGGCATTCGGAACCTGGGGAACACGTGCTACCTGGCCGCCACCCTGCAGATGCTGCTGTCCTTGAAGCCCTTTGTGGATGCGCTGCAGAAGCTCTCGCAGGCTGGGAGCCTGGTCATGAAGAGCGGTGCGCGGGTGAACACCCGCCTCATTGAGGAGTGCTTGCGCGTCGCCAGCTTGATAGGCCGAGTCCACCATCCTCGGGAAGGCGAGCCGGAATCCGAGTCGTATCCGATCGACCTCCAAGGCCTGCGGTCTGCAATCCCAAGCCACGGGAGCAGCTTCTCGAAGGCGCCCGTCGGCATCCCCTGGGGTGGCTTCCTCCAGCAGGATGCGCACGAGTTCTACATGAAGTTCATCGACTCCTTCTGCGAGGACGAGATGGACGAAAACATCGATCCTGCTGGCAGCGGTGCCTCAAAGACCTCCGAAGCCGAGGATCCCATCAAGGCCACCTTTGGCTTCAACATCAAGGTCTGCCTCAAGTGCCCCAGCTGCGAGTTTAGCCGCAGCAAGGTGGAGGAGCACACGGACCTCTCCCTCGACATGGATACGGACGCTGCAGATCTCAGCGTGGAGCGCCTCTTTGCAAGGTCCTGCCGGCCGCAGTTGCTAGAACTGAAATGCGAGAAGTGTGGGCATGGCACGGTTGAAAGATCGATGTCGTTCGCCAGCCTCCCCAAGGTCCTCGTGGTGCAGCTCAAGCGCTTCTCGGTAGTGTCGTGCGGACCGCCCTCGCAGTCCAGCGCCGCCACGGTAGGGAAAAGAAATGGGGGATTGCCCCGGATGATGGCTGCTCATATGTCTGACCATGCTTGACCTTCTAGTCCGCCACCGGGAGCCTTCGCATAGAAAAGGTGGAGCGAGAAGTGCTGCTGAGCAAGGATCTACGCGTGACGTCGGCGAAGTATCGGCTCTCTGGCCTCGTGCACCACTATGGAAAATCCACCAAGCGAGGGCACTACGTAGCAGACGTACTGGGCACCAACTCAGATCACACCATGCAGAAGGATGTGTGGCGGAGATGCGATGATAGTCGAGTAGACGAGCTCGCCGACGACGCCGGGCCGGCAGGCGAGACGAGTGCGACGGCCTACCTGCTGGCGTACGCTAGGGCCTAGGCTGCTACGTAGATTGTGAATAGACTTGATTCGAAGTCGAGACGTCCAAGAGCGAAGCTCAGGAAAAGAAAGGCGTGGCGTCTCTGTGAAAGGCTCCTCCAAAACTTGTGCGTGGCGACCGCTGTGGCGCGGCGAGGAACGGCTCTGGCAGCACAGCTCTCCCGCGCACGCGCACCCTACTCGGCATATTCCCGAAGATCGATGCTATACGACACAGAGCTTCCGGATTCTTCATCGCGGGCAATGCCGCAAAGCGTGTCCGCATGGCGGAAGAACTGATCCTTGTGGGTGATGATGATGGACTGGAAACTGGAACGTCTCCCCGTGACGAAGTTGCACACCTTCTTGACATTGACGTTGTCCAACGCCGCGTCGATCTCATCCATCACGAAGAACGGGGCCGGCCGAAAGCCATGAATCGCAAAGAGCAGCGCGAGCGCGGCCACCGTCTTCTCCCCGCCAGACAGCTGCTCCATGTCTCGGAAGCGCTTCATCGGAGGCATGGCGTTGTACTTGATTCCGCCCAGGTAGGGCTCATCGACGTTCTCAAGCATGAGGTACGCGTTCCCGCCGAGCGGATGCTTGCTGCTCTTCGTCAAGTCTCGGTAGGTCTTGGTGAGAGCATCGTGCACGTTGTTGTAGCACTCCATGAACATGTCATGCCGGGACCGGCGGACCTCCTCGAACTCGTCCGACGTTGCCCTGGCCTTCTCCTTCGCGTCCTCGAACTCCTCATTGGTGCCTCGTAGGCGCTCGTTCACTTCGTCGAAGCGCTGCACAGCCCTCATGTTCGGCTGCAGCTGTTCCGCGGCGGTCGTTTTCGAGGTGATCTGCTGATCGATCTTCTGCTGCAACTTGCTGAACTTCGACGCGTCCTCGTACTCCTCATCCGGGAGAGCGGAGAAGTCCACTTCACGAGCCGCTCCCGTCAGGTCACTCGACGCGCTCGACTGCCTCTGGCTTTCACCGTCGTCGTCCACGAAGGGAATCTGAATCTGATTGACCTCGGCCTCTCGCAGGATCTCGTCACGCTTGTCCTTCAGCCGCTGGCAATCCGTGTCGCACGAGCTGATCTTGCGCTGGATGGTCTTGTGCTGCGCCAGCAAGTCCGACCTTTCCCTCCGCAGGCCTTCGGCCTCGACCTTTGCTTCCATCAGAAGCTTCTTCTGCTCGTCCGCCTGCCTCGTGTAGTCCTCGATGGCCTCGGCACTTGCCCTCCGCTCGTCTTCAATCTGCGACATCTCGTCTTCCAGCGACCGGATCTCCTTCTCCGCGGCCCGCTTCTGGTTCTGCACCTTTGTGAGGGGCTTGCGAAAGTCTCGGCTCTTCTCGTAGTCGATGTCTGTGTCCACCTGGATGGTCTTCTCCTGAATCGCTTCGAGAGCGCCTTCCAACCGTGCCTTCTCTAAGGCACTTCTCTCAACCCTGGCACGGGCCTTGGTCGCGTCGAAATCTTCCCCGAGGGAGCCGTAGAGCTCATTCTCCGCCGTCTCGATGGTCTGGGCAATCTCCTCGATCTGCGCGTCCTTTGACTGGATCGTGTCCAGGTTTCTAGCCAACGACGCTTCCTTGGACGCCTTCTCGCCCCCGGCCTTCTCGACTTGGTGCCGAATTTGCTGCATCTTCGCGCGGAGCTGAGTCTTGTCTTCCCGCACGCCCTCGATCCGCCTCGTCGCCTCGGCCAGCTGGGCTCGCAAATGCTCAATGGTCTGGCCGTGGGCGCGGCGGTTCGAGAGCTGCCGGATCTGCTCCTCAAGCCCCGACCGCTGCTTCTGAAGCTTCAGGAACTCCTGCTCGTCCCACCTGTCCGCACGGGCTTCGTCCACGTGCGAGCTTCCTCCCGTCATGGCGCCCGATCTCGAAATCATGTGGCCGTCCAGGGTCACCGCGCGGACATGCTCTCCCCTCTGGAAGCACAGGTGCCGAGCCTTGTCGAGGTTCTTGCAAATGACCGTGTTCCCCACGGCATACATGACCGCTTTTCGGACGTCCTCCTCACAGGAGATGACGTCTACGCAGAGCTTGAAGTCGTCTCCCAGCGAGCGCAGCCTCTCCTTCACGGACTCCGTCTTGATGGTGTCCAGGGGGATGAATGAGGCCGTGCCGACTCGCTGCTGCCGCATGTACTCGATGCAGGCCACGCCGGTCTTCGCCGTATCCACCACGATGTGGTCCATGATCTTCCCCGCGGCGACAGCTATGGCCTTGTGGTATTTCCGCTGCCGCGGCTTGCAGACATCGACGAGCCGACCGTACACGCCCGGGAAGAGGCCGATCAAGGTCTCGATGCACTCCGCCATTCTGCGCTGCTTGCGGCCTTGCCTTCGGACTTCTCGTCGGCTCTTGAGCTGCTCGTTCACGCCACCCAGTTCACGCTCGAGCTCGTCGACTCTTTGCGCATCGCGGTGTGCGGTGGATTCCCGGTCGGCGATCTGCTTCCGCAGCGAAGCCGTCTCAGCCTCTGCCGACTGGAGCGCGTCGTCCAGCTCTGCCTCGCGGGCCTCGCACTTGGTGAGCTCCTCGTTCATGTCCTTGATACGCTGGGACGCCGTCTTCAGTTCCGTCTCGGTCTCTTGGACGAACTCGGCCTCGACGGTGCGTTGACGACGCAGCGTTTCCAGCGCCTGGCGCTCCCCCAGACAAACCCCTTGCGCTTTCTGCCGCAGCTGCAGGAACTGCTCGCGCTGCTCCGGGGAAAGCTCCGATGGGCCCCCGTCTTGAAGCTCGCTGATCTCGGCTTCAAGCTGTCGCGCATCCTGCTCAAGCTTGGCCTTCTGCTCCTCAAGGTCTGCCACGCGGGCTTCCTGCGCCTCCGAGTCCCTCTTGATGCGATTGATCGCCACGTCGGCGTTCTTCAAGCTTTTGCGAAGCTTCTTCAGCTGCTCCGTTATGCGGATGCCTCGCGGGGCGAACTTCTTGAGCTTGTCAGTCTTCCTTCGGACCTGCCGTTCGCACGACTCGACCTTCTGCTGTAGCTTGGCTTGGCTCTTCTTGGTCTCCTGCAGCTTGCCGTCCAGTACCTCCAAGGAGCCTTCGACCTCGCCCTTCTCCTTCTCGTGGGCGGTGCGGGAGGCCTTGGCGTCTTCGCTGTCGCGATAGTTGTGATACAAGCGGTGCACATTCGCCAGCGTCCGCAGCTCGCTGACCTCCTTCTGGATGGCTTCAAAGCGTTCCGCCTCCTCCTTCTGCTCCCGCACTTGTTTCTTCTCGGCCATGCAGCCCTTCCGCTTCTGCAGCGCCAGTGTCTTGGTCCTCAGCGCCTGCTCTTTCTCGACTTTCAGCTCGTCATAGCGCTCCTTGTACTCGCCCGAGCCGCTGACATTCTCGATGAGCTTGGACAGATCCGTCGGAGACATCTGAGCGATGGATTCGACATCGCCCTGGAAGATCAAGAAGTTCCGGGCGTCTGTCAAGACGCCGATGGAGCCCAGCTGCCTTTCGTACTCTTCGAAGGACACGGTCTTCCCGTCCACCTGGTACGTAGACTTGCCGCTGGCCGTGATGCTCCTGGAGAAGTGCACTTCCTCTTGCTCCTCGCTCTCGTCTTCGTCCAGCCGATACACCAGCTTCACCATTGCGCGCTTCGGCATCGCGTCCTCTTCACCATGGAAGATGACGTTCTTCAACTTGTCGGAGCGCAGCTTCCTCGCGCTGGTCCCCACGGCGAAGCTGATGGCCTCCATGAGGTTCGACTTGCCCGAGCCATTGGGCCCGATCACGCACGTCACGTCCGAGAAGGGGCCTATGACCTGAGTGCCCCCATAGGACTTGAAGTTCTCCACCTCGATGCTGGAGAGGCGACCCATTCTTCGGGCGAAGCGGCACAGCGCGGTCTCGTCTCAGCGGCTTGGTGTGTCCGTGGCGCTCGGCCTTCGGGACAAGGACTCCACGCAGGCGACGCACAAGCGATCCAGCGAAAGAGCAGCGAGATGCTCAAAGCTCTGCGGCGTCTGGATCCGCTTGCCCGGCGGATGTTCCGCTGCGGAAGGGTGTCCAAACGTCGCTTGCGCGGCCCGAAAGGTCGAGAGTGCGGAACGCGCGGAGAGCAGCTGTCCTCGCAGCCACGCGCTGTCTTGCGGAAGAAGGCCTCGCGAAGGAGACGCCGGCCTCGGAAGCCGCAAATCCGGTGGTGGCGCAGCGGCTTCGTGACGCGCGGATTCCTCTCCTCTCGGTTTAAGCTGAAAATGGCGGGAACTTCGCTCCTGGTATTCGGCAGAGGATCGGTATCTGCCAAGGACTCAGATCGTTTGAATTTGAATCTTGAATTTCAAAGCTGAGATCTTGGATCGAGAAACGGTCAGTTGGTGTCGCGACATTTGTCGACGGTGTCGCGCAGAACGCCCGTCTCGAGGGCCTCTCTCCACCGTCCGTTTTGCGCCTTGTCCGATGGCCCTTCCGCTTCAGTAAGGCTAAAAATGGGTGCGACGTAGATGCTGCTTCGTCTGCTGGTGTACAGCAAGACAAGAAGCATAGGGGAGGCGGCGGAAAGGCCAAAATGAACTGGGAAAGCATTCGCGCGACTATACTACAGCAGACGGACGCCTCTCTCTGCGGTTCCCGCGCGCCATCGCTATTCGATAGCGCATCTAGTGAAGGCGACGCGTCTTCGAGAGTCGCCAGAGAGCTCTCCATGAAGTCTCAGTCGCGGCTCAGTCGAGGATCCGAGCGCTCAAGTGAGTTGGACCTGTTTCGCGACCGGGAGAACTACCGAGATGTGCGGCTTTGTAGCTTAGAACGCGAGGTCCAAGACCTGCGAGAAGCGCTGCGCTCCGTTACGCGCCAAGTGGACGCGCAGACGCTCTCTGTTCTCAACGACAAGGACAAAACCCACCACGCCCTGCAGGGCCTGTGGGATCGGGTAGCTGGGGTTGAGGGGCGGCAGAGCAGCGTGGATGCGGCAGTGAAGCACCTGAGTGGGAATGTGGCGGACTGGTTGCGGAGGCTGGAGACGCAGTCCACAGCCGAGGAGCAGCGATGCCTGGAAGGAATGCACGAGGGCGCGGTTGCGGAGGCGTGGAAGCGAGAGCACCAGCGGTTGAAGCACGAGTTGCAGCGCCTGCGCCAGGACAAGTCCCATGACGGCATGCAAGGCATGCTGGATCGGATAGGTGTCCTGGATAGAAGGCAGGCCCAAACGGACGCGGCCGTCAAGCAACTGAGCGGGGATGTCACCAACTCCCTGCGAATGCTGGAGACGCTCTCCCAGGCACAGGAGCAGCGGTGCCTCGAGGCGTTGCACAAGGACACCGCGGCTGAAGCCCTGAGACGCGAGCAACAGCGATTCGAAAACGAAGTGGAGCAGCTGCGCGCTCACATCGAGCAGCTCGCCACCCCCTCGGAGACGGAGCGCATCGTCGAGGAGGCGGTGAAGAAGAGCGAGGCTAGAATCCAGCAGGAGCTCGCTGCCATGTCCGGAAGGGCCGACGCCATCTCGAATCAGCATGATGCCGTGACCTGCCGCATCGTGTTGTTGGAGGCGGAGGTGCAGCGGCAGATCGAGGAGGCGGAGATGCAGCGGCA
>JAAMXY010000284.1:0-21359 GCA_019677205.1 Pinguiococcus pyrenoidosus | reverse complement strand
CCCCCCCTCCCGCAGGACATCAAGGCAGAGGCGGAGAACGGCAATGACGACGACACCAGTCCGGATGGGCGCTTCATCCGCTACAGCGGCGAGTCGGAGAAGCTGCTTGGCGAAGGCGCGTACAAGAAAGTGTGGCTCGCCTGCGACACGCTGGAGGGGCGGGAAGTCGCGTGGAACCTCATCAACATCCGCAACCTGCCGAAGCGCGAGAAGCATCGAATTGTCGACGAGATCCGGCTCCTCAAGTCCCTCGGCAAGAACGATCACATCATCGAGTTCGTCAGCACGTGGACCAAGCGGGAGACGGGGGAGGTCATCTTCATCACGGAGATCATGCCCTCCGGGTCGCTCAAGGACTTCATCAACCGCGTGCGCGTGATCAAGTACAAGGTCATCAAGAAATGGTGCAGCAACATTCTGAACGGCCTGATCTTTCTGCACCACCACGACCCGCCCATCATCCACCGAGATCTGAAGTGCGACAACCTCTTCTACGACGGCAGCCACCGGCGGGGCGGCAAGATTGTCATTGGCGACATGGGCTTGAGCACGTACATGTTGGGCCCCAAGCCGGGCTCCGTCCTGGGCACTCCGCAGTTCATGGCCCCGGAGTTGTACGAGGACCAGGGGTACGACGAGCGGATTGACGTGTACAGCTTTGGCATGTGCGTGCTGGAGATGGTCAGCAAGAAGCCTCCCTACGACGGGCTCAACGTGGCGCAGATCTACAAGCGTGTAACAGCTGGCGAGAAACCGCCCCTGCTCCACAAGGTGAAGAACGCGGTGTGCAGGGAATTCATCAGCATCTGCCTAGGCCCCCCCAACCAGCGGCCGACTGCGCGAGAACTCGTGGAGAACGATTTCTTGGTCACCCAGAAAACCCAGGACGACACGGCGGACTCGGACCATCCCCGCAGGATGGTCGTGCCGGACGACGAGGTCGCCGAGCTCGTCGATGACGAGGATGTGTACACAGGGATCTCCCAGTCGAAGGCGATCGAGAGCGCGCCGAGCGCCGCGGAGGACGACGAGAAGGTTCACGAGATCCCGACGGGGGAGACCATGCAGTCGAGAATCGACGAGGCCACGGTCGAGGACGAGGGTGACTCGGACGACGACGGCGTGAGCCACAGCCAGAGCGAGGACGGGAAGATCGTGTGGAACGACTCGCAGAAGCGACAGCCGCGAAAGGCGCTGCTGGAGATGCAGGACGCCGGCAGCGGCGAGGACGCGGACGAGCAGGACGCCGATGCGCACGAGATTGGGAACGGGGCGAGCGAGGACCTGGACGAAAGACCAGCGGTGCTGCCGCTGGAGAGCCCGGGAAGCGGGGCGGAGCTCCGGGTGGACTCGAGGGATGCGAGCATCGTCATTCAGCCTGGCGAAGCCGATAGCTCCATCAAGACGGTGGAGATCGACGTGCCCGATGCGGACATCCAGCTCGAGTTCCCCATGGACTTGAGGACGGACACCGTGGAGTCAATAGCGGAGGAGATGCTCCAGGCATTTCGGCAGATGCAGCTTGAGGTGAACTATAGCAAGGAGCGCATCGTCGCGCTCATCCAGGAAAGCCTGGACCGCCAGGGAACCAGGACAGAGCTCTCCAGCGACGTAGGAGGAGACGAGACAAAGTCGTCATAGCAGGGAAAAGGCGATCTAATAAAGTTTTTTCCCTTCTCCCCCGTGCCCCCGAAAGTGTTGTGGTTCGCGAGCGGCACCGAAGGTCAAAAACATCGTACAGCAAGTCGTGAAGTATGACTATATGAAAACATGAAAACCACAAAAAAAACAAAAAGAACACAAAACAACCACAAAAGAAACCCAAAACCAAAGCATCTCGTTGCGTCGAGCGCTTCCAGGCTACGCGCCTACACCTCCGCGGCACAGGGGGGTTTCCTCAACCTGTGTCCGCAGCGCACACACGAACATGTGTACTGCCATCTTCTTACTTATTTACTAGTTTCTTCCTCCGCATCTGCACATCTCTGCATTCGCAACGCAGACAGACACACCTCTAGCCCCGTCACCCCAGCGCGATCCGATTCGCAACGACTCCAGCTGCGGGCAAGCACCAAGCAGGTCTGCCTTCTCCCCTATTCTCCTCGCCCATGTGTCGTCGACCACATTCCCATGCTTCTACGCCGCGGGCAGCTCACCAGCCTCCCGATGCCAGCCTCCCGATGCCAGCCTCCAATCTCCAGTTTCCCACCTCCAGTCTTCAAAAACCAAGCACACCTCCGTGTGTACCCGTGCTGCCGCTGAGCGCTGAGCGTACGGATCCAAGGCGCTCACACCCTCTTTGCCCCATCCGACGAAGCGCGGGGACTTCTCTTCGAGCTAACGCCTTCCGTCACAACTATGAACATCTCCTACTGTGCGCACTGCCCACCACCTCTCACGCCTCTTCTTCAAAAGCTTCCTCAGCATCTGCGGGCAGCGGTCGCCGTAGGAAGACCACAGCGGCTTGGTGATCGTCTCCAAAGGGCACCACGCTCTCGACCACGAGATTCCCAGACCTGTTCTCGGCGTGGATAAAATCCCACAGCTTCTCCATCCCCAGAGGAGCGCGCCCGAGCTTGATCGCCGTCCCTCCGGCACCACCCTCGACGCCACCATCACCGGAGCTTCTCCGCGACGAATCCGTGGTCTGCTCCTTTCCGCTATCCACGACGTGCTGCCTTCCGCTATCCGCGTCGTGCTCCTCTCCGGTACCCGCGTCGATCACGCCGTCTCGCGATGGAGCGCTACTCGAGTCCACCGGAGGACGGAGCATCGCCAGAGCGACGAGCCCGCCGTCGTTCAGCAACGAGATGGCGCTCACGCTCGCCGCCGCCAGGACGCTAGGGCCAGGATGTCTCGCCTGGCTGTCCTCGCCGGCCGCGGCCGCGGCCGCGGCCGCAGCTCTCCCACCGTGCAGGACGTCTACGTACACCATGTCCAGACCCACCATCTCGGCCGTCTCGACCGCGATGCGCGGAAGCCGACCATCCTCCGACGCGCTGCTTTGGAGGATGCAAACGTTGGCCTCGGCCTCCGTGACACAGTAGGTCGTGTAGGACGTGGTCGTGACGGAGCCGCCGCTGGGCTTGTCTGCTACGGCCGAGGGGGCGACGATGGCGAGCACCTCGGCATCGCAGCACCTGCTGCGGGATTCGCCATCGATCTCGCACACGTCGTGCGCCGTCTCCAGCTCCCGCACGGCGATGGTGTCGCCCACGGACTCGGCCAGCGGCGTGCCCATGGCCTTGGCGATGATGGCGGCCGTCCGCAGGTTCCCAGACATGGAGGGCGTCAGGACGACGATCTCTTCGCTGCGGCGCAGCGCGGCGGCCGTCGCCACCACGGTCGCCGCCAGGTCCGGCTGGTGTTGCCCTGACATCTCGAGCGCCACGCGGCACTCGTCCGCTTTCGGATTCGCGGTCGCCTGGCCGTGGGCGCCGCCGGGAGCCTGGAGCCCTTCGTTCTCACCCAGCGGGACGATGCGCACGCTCTCGCAGCGCATCCAGCTACTCCCGACCTTCAGCTTCCACACCGGTCCGCCGCCGGAATGCTCGGGAAGCAGCAGAGACCTCCACTCGGAGGCCTCGACGGCACTGGCAGCGTCCTTGAGCTCCGGCACCCTGAGCTGGGCCACGTTGTTGATGCTGTAGAGGTCGGGCCCGATGCGCCACTTGGGCGCCTTCCAGTACAGGTGGAGGCCACTGGCCGCGCACTCCCAGTGAAGATGTCCGTTGACGAGCGGCAGGCTCCTGCTGACGCGGTAGTCGCCGTCCAGCACGGGGCTGTAGAACTGCGGCGTTCCCAGCACACTCACGTGATTCCCCTCGTGCTCCTCTTCGTGAATGGCCTCGGAAAGCTTGTCGTTGTCGTTGGCGTTGGCGACGGGCACCGGCACCGGCATCGGCATCGGCATCGGCATCAGAGGGCTCCATTCCCCCATGAATGCGTGCTGCTGAGGGAGGCCTCCCGTCTGCCCTTCCTCAGCGCCCGTTCCGACCGCGAAGTCCGCGGAGCCCACGCTTCCTCTGTCGTCATCAAAGAAGCCATCCTCGTCTTCTTCGTCGTCCATCTCATCGTCTTCCCCGTTGTGCAGCAAGTTGGCGACGGCGCCCACCACACTGCGAATGAGCCCTCGAGGTGCCGGTTTGGCTGGCTCGGCGGCCTCCACCAGTTCCCTCGCGGCATCCAGAGCGGCGTCACCGGCGTCTGCCTGGCCAAAGGCCTTCTGCTGCTCCTCGGGCGCCGCGGTACTCCACCGCGCGTAACTTCTGCCGCCGCCCGCTTTCCGGCCGAACCGCTGGGCGGACCCTCGGTACCGCCAGCTTCTGCGGCACAGCCCCAGCGCGTGCGCACCGGGGAGCAAGAGGGAGGCGAGCGCGACCAGTGCGGCCCATCGCACTGGTCGAAACCCGCACAGCTTCGCCATTCCAACCTGCGCTGCGCCCCGGAAGGACAGCCTCAGAAACGCGCGCTTTTCGTGCCCAGAAGTACCGTCGTTCGCCCAGTTTCCCCCTCCGAGCACGCAAGTATGCGCTTCCGGCGCGGACCACAGGGAGAAGTGCGGCGGAAATCCGCTTGCTGTCGTGGAACTGCGCGCGGCGTTCGGGAGAGGGGACAGGTTTGGGGAGCGCTTCCGATCGATTCCAGTCGGACCACGCAGAGAGGCGACGGGACAAGTACCGGATGCATACTCCCGGGAATGGGCGGAGCACCAATCGGCGGGCTTGGAAGGCCCGGGCAGGCGCGCAGAACGACGCATACACGGGATGGGAGTATCCCAGTACCCTGCTTGAAGCTGGAGGGCGATTGGGGAGCTTCTTGGCTGCGAAACGCGAGCAAGTGCAATCACCGCATCCTTTGGCAGCTCCCGCGGTGCGCACGCGTAGTTCAAGCGTTTGTGGCATCTGCTGCAATGCACCAATGCCGCCGCTGCGGGCACCTCTGCCCAATTATCGATTCCAACTCCTCTGCAATTGTACTCGGAATCCTTTTTGGTAGATGATGATTGGTGTAAGCTTTCCGAGACGCCCATTTTTGGCATACATGGCGCATTCGACCGCTTCTCGTTTGTGGTCGGCTCTGTCGCTCTGTCGCCTCTGTCGCTTCTGTCGGTGATTGGGTAATCGACATGTGGATTGGTATTCGTTGTTGCTTGTGTTTCGTGGTTTCGCGGACAGACAGTCGGGGACAGAGAAACAGAGGTTCTCCAAGCTGGTCGAACTCCCCTAAAATACGAATTCGAGTTTTTAAAGTTTTGTTCGAAGTTGTAATTCTAAAATTACCTACCATAAATCTATATAAAGGTTGCAAGAGCGTTTCACAAAAATCTCTCCTGATGATTCCTGATTGGGAGAGCATGCTAAACTCTCAAAAATATGATCTTCTTTACTCCCGCCAAACTGAGCCGCAACAACCGCTTTCTCATTTCAAATGGGCGGTCGTTGAAATCGGAAATCCCCGCGAAGTCCCGTTTGCTTCTGCTTTTCGCAGTTTGAGCGTCTCTCCCGCGGCACTTCCGACAGGCAGTCCTCGGCGCCACCGCTTCAGATCGCACCGGCCATTGCTCCGCTCTGGAACCCGATATGGAGGCGCCAGAATGGCCGCTGGAGCGTCGGCGCGCGCTGCTGCTGACTCCTCCGCCAGCGCCGCCCGACGCCGCGGGCGCGGACAGAGTCGACGCCTGCGTGTTTGCGGACAAGGAGCTGCGCCAGCACATCGTAAAGCAGCTGGAAGCGCTCACGGCCGAGCACTGGGAGACGCAGGTCAAAGCGCTGCAGCAGATCCAGGCTCTCTGTCGCGCGGCGCACAGTAGCGTCCTCGAGTCGGAGGCCAAATGCGAAGTGGTACGAGCGCGACAGAGCCTTCACCCGGTCCAGACCGCCACAAGCGATCGTAGCGAACGTCTCATCTCTTCGACAAACCTCTTTCGAACGTTGCCACAGATCGCAAGCTCTCTTACAGGAGACAGTATTCGCCATCTGGCCACCGCGGTCACCAATCTGCGCTCCGCGGTGGCCAGAGAGGCTTGCAAGACGGCCGCCGTCGTCGTGGGATGCCTGTCCGAGTGCCCGGCCAAGGACCGCGTGGACCGCTTCGTCGACGCCTTGCTCCCCAAGCTGCTCAGCAGCTGCTGCGCCAGCGCAAAGATCGTGGCCTACGCGTCCATCGGAGCCCTCGAGCACATCGTGGCGGCCAGCACGCTGGGTTTCCCCCGATTGCTGCAGAGCGTCCTTGGCACCGTGAACTCCGGTCGCAGCGGGGCGCCTCCGCCCGCCAGGAACTGCGCCATGCGGGCGGTGGCAGCCGCCTTTCTGCTCTGGGACGAGGCCTCCTTGATGCCCTTCCTCGAGGCCGGCGGCGGCACCGCCGGAGGCCTCGCTCCGGTCTCGTGCACAGCCTGCGTCGGCCTCGGGGACTCGGATCCCAAGGTCCGCGCCGCCGCGCGCCTGGCGTATCAGGTGCTCAGGGAGCGCTTCCCAGCGGCGGCAGACGCGATCGTCGGAGCCTTGCCGCCCGGCAAGCAGCGCGCGCTGCAGGCGGCGGTGGGGCGGGAGCCCTTCGACGCCGCCTTCGTCGTCCGCGGAGACGGAAACGCAACCATGCTGCTGACTGGGGAGAAGCCAGCGGAGGAGATCGTGGCGCAAGGGGCAACGAGTCAGCTTCCCGCTACGCCCATGGCGCCCGGGGTCGCGCCCCGGCGAGCATCCGATGCAGCAAGAGGCCCCGACGCAACGATCCGGACACCCGTGCCGGGCAGGAGTCGCCGGCGGAGCCTTGCAGTTCCCCTCCGGGTGCAGCAGCCCCACTCGGCGCTCACTTCCCACAACGCAGACGCCGCCTTCGAAGGCCACGGCCAGAACTACGACGGTGGCCAGGATCACGGCGATGCGCGCACGGAAGCCACCTCAGCACGATCCCAGTCCGTGCGACCAGAATCAGCACGACGGGTTCCCGCGTCGCAGCCCAGGAGTCGAAGGAGATCGCTCGGTCCATTGGCCATGCGGATTGCAGAGCAGAATGCCTCGTTGAGCGCCGTCGACAAGGAGAATGTGACCACGGCAGCGTCAGCACAGGAGGCGGACCCGACCACGCCCAGGGGGTTCCGTGGAGGGGCCCTGCGGGCACCCGTTCGGCTGGCCCAGCCCGCCGAAGACGATCGGGAAGAGCTCCCAGACGCCTCAAACAGAGCGGCGAGCGCAAGGAGGATACCCAAGCAGGCGGAGAAGACGAGCTCCGAAGATGGCACCGCCAGCGGCGGCGACAACATGCTGAGCGCTTTGTCCCGCAATGACGGCGTGACCGCGTTTGTCCGGGAAGCGCAAGCGAGACTTGCCGACAAGTACTGGACGACACGCGCTGATGCGTGCACCGATGCCGCGAAGTTCGTGCTTCTGTGCGCAGGGATGGGCGAGGCCCCGGCAGCCGGCGCGAGGGGCCGCGCTCTGGGGCCGCACCTCGCCGCGGAAGCGATGGACAAAGGCGCCATCGACGTTCTGGCGTCCGCTTGTATGGACCAGCACCATCGAGTCTCTCGGGCGGCAGTCGGAGGGGTTTCACAGCTGTTTGAGAGGCTGGACCCGGCTTTGCTCGTCCCGCGCCTGGCGAAGCTCCTTCCGTCCCTTTTCGTCCTAGCGCATCGGAGCGAGCATCCCAGCGAGTCAGGTCGGAGGGCCAGTCAGGGCGCCTTCCCTCTGGTTCGCGAGTCGTCGCGGCAGCTCGCGGTCGAAGCGGTGGCGCTGCTTCGCAAGCGGATCCAGCCGGCCCAGCTGTTTCAGGAGATCATTCGGATGATGGACAATGGACCAAGCAGCTGCAGCGGCTGGGACGGCACGGCGCGGTCGCAGACGCTCTGGATCCGAGCGTGCGTGGTCGCACTGAAAGTCTCTCATCCACTGATTTTGGAAGCGCCAGACATCACAAACGACGGCGAGATGATGAAGCTCTTTCTCTCTCGCCTCTTCTCACTTTGGGAGCTGTATGAGAGCGCGTCCACGCCAGATGAGTCCGACAGGTCCAGCTTCCAGGAAGTCTGCACGAAGGTCGTCGTCGCTCTGTATCTGTCGCAACGTGACATATCGATAGAAGTTTCGCGCAAGCTGAGCCTGGGGTACCGCAGGACGTTTGCGCTCTGCTTGGAAAAGGCTGGGTACGAGGCCGCAGCAGAAACGGTCCTGGCATCAAGAAGCACCGGCATGAAAGGCCAGGTCCCGGCAGGGGACCCGGTGGTGCGCACGCCGCGTGCGTCGGGCGCGGGGGCAACCTCTGCCCACAGCACCTTGGGCCTGTCGTGTCCGGAGGTCGACACGCTGAGCAGCACTTCTGCCAACGTGAGTCCGGGTCCAGGCCTGCAAACGCTCGTCCGCATGTTGAGTAGCGAGGACCTCATGCTGGACGAGGACCGCCGAGTGGGCAACCTGCATCGCCTGATCAAGATCGTACGAGCGGCGTCGTCTCTTGATCCGATAGAGAATGTCCCCGCCTTCGCGGCTTCGATCCTGGTAATCTTTTTAGAAGCACTACGTGACAGCGAGAGCGACAGAGTTCGGTATCTCGCCGCGCGCGGCATCACGGAGCTGGCCAGATCTGAAACGGATCGGCCGACGGGCAGCCATCCGCGGGTCGGGCGTGGCGAATCGCAGGTTTTCGAGTCTCATCTCGTGCCGGTGCTCTGCAAGCTCCTGTCCTGTGCTGATGACGAAGCGTACCACGTCGTCACGCGGACCGAGGAGGCCTTTCTAGCCGTCCTTGAGACCAGGGGAGCTGACAAGGCGCTGTCGATCATCGTCGACCTTCTGAGAACGGCTTTGGCGGCAGGGGGCGGTCCCGAAGTGACGCACGAGCTGCCAGACCAAGGCGAAGGCCCAGGCGAGGGCGAGGGCGAAGGCGTCGAAGTCTATAGTCGCGCGAAGATCCTGCTTTTGCTGCGCGGAGCAGTGCACTTCGTGAAGCTTGCGAACTCGGGGACGGTGTTCTCGGCGGCAAATTCACTGGCACAGAAGGATGTGCTCAGCGCCTTGCTGACCCACGACCAGTTGGAGCTGAGGAAAGAAGCGGTGGATCTGTGCGTCGTGCTGTACGACGTCGTCGAGGACAGATTGCTGCCGCTTCTGGCGGATCTTCCTCCTGATCGCCTGAAGCTTATCACGATGTACGTCCAGAAGAAGTCGGGCAAGAGATAGCGCCCCCCCCCCCCCCCAACCTTCCGTTAGAAGATGCAGGACACAGCTCTAGTTGCGATATGAAGCGTGGGCGGTGGACCTTACGAAGCGCAGGCAGCACTACAACAGTCTTACTTTTGATTTGTTCTTACAAACGTCTCTATCTCCTAATCCACGACGGGTGACTCCCTCCTACTCCTGCTTTTATTTTGTTTGTTCTGAATTCTTCAACTCCATACCTGGTTCGTATTACTGCGCTTCCTTGACCTTTGTCTTCTGCGAGGATGCTCCATGGAAAAAAATGCAATGATACAGTCTCTGCATTTTTGCTACGATTTGTTTTGTTTTGCGATGATATCAAACACGACATGCTCCCTTCTTGACGACGAAGGAAGTCGCGGCTTTGCCCTTTGTCAAGCCAGCTGCACGCCTTGATATTGCCGATCAAGTGGACAGGACCTTTTCTGGTGTGTCCATCGTTCTTAGCGAAAGGCGGCGAAGGAAAGACACCTTCGACCAGAACGACGGCTACCCAAAAATCCGGCGACGAGCTGCTTCAGGTTTCCGCTGCGCTACTGCACCCAAAACGGGTGCAGGATGCACCCAACATCCGCTGCAGAAGTGCAAGCGCGCCCGGTGGAGAAGATCGACGACTCGCAGCATGCATCTCCAAGGAGGGAACAGTCCTCTACGTCGTCGCTGCAAGAGCTGCATTCCGTGGCGCAGCAGACGCTGCCGGCACCGTTCCGGATGCCGTGCTGGCACCACTTGGGAGGCGCCGGGCGGTCGAGCAGCACATCGCTGCTGGTGTCCACGAGGAAGATCAGGTCGTCATAGGTTCGATCTCGATGCTCGTCCGCCTCTTCGATCGAGTCGTATGCGTCCCTCGGACGTGGGAACGCCTCCGTCTCGAAGGCGAAGAAGATCATGCTGGACATGTCGATGGTGGAACCATCGTTCTCGCGGAAGGCCTCCGGACCGCGGAAAGCGACCGCATGGCGAGGCGGCTCCGCCCCCATTGCGGTAAGCGAAGGGTCGTTGAGCTCCGGCGTGGAGAACAGCAGCATTTCGGCGGTGGTCACCAGCATTTCGTCCGTGCCCACGAAGCCCTCCGGGACGACGAAGAACACGACGGTCTTGCCGGCGGGAAAGACCAGCTCCGTAGGCGCGCCGCGGAAGTCCGGCTTCACCCTGGCGGTGGTCTGCAGTCGTCTGGGAAAGTCCGTCGGCTCGCTGCAGGAGGAGAAGCGGCCTTCCCTGCAGGCGCAGGACTTGAAGTCGACGTCGGGGTAGATGAGGTCGAGCGAAGCGCCCTCGAGGATTTCCACTCGCTCTTGAAGAGTCAGCGAGCGGAAGTCTGGCGTCCCGTCAACGACGAGAAGTCCCAAGGCGCTGCGATGGCACGCGCCATCTTCCAGAAGCGTCACGGTGATGGTCGTCTCCTCGGTGGTTACGATCTCGAAGGCGCCGTCGCTCGAGAGGTCCTCGCCCAGCACAGCCGCTTCCAGCAGCCTGCTCGCAGCAAAGTCCGCTGCGGCAGCCAGGGCCTCGTCGGTGTAGACGGGATGCTCAAGAGGAGCTTCCTGGCACTGGGTAGCGACGCTGTTAAGGTCGGTTTTCCTCCTTTGCTTGTTGGAGCATTTTTTTCTTTTGCCCCGGTTCCTTCTTGTTCTGCGTTGCAAGACTGCCTACCTCTTTGCCCCTGCAAGGTTGCTCTTCCGAGAACATCCAGTCGCACTGCGGTGCGAGCACCACAGTGCACTCCGTCTCGGAGGACTGGGCGTTGCTGGCGCAGGGGAAGACGCCCGTGTCCGTAGGCAAGTGCGAGCATCTGCTGACTTTCGCGGCCCCCTTGGCTGCCAAGGCCAGCAGACCCACGGCCCACAAGCTGTTCATCTCCAGCGGCCTCCTCGCAGCTGTGCGGCGCTGCGGCACTTTGTCCCGGAGGGAAGTTGAAGTTGGCGGGAAAAAGCGCGGGAAGAGGCGAAGCGTTTGGAAGAAACTTCGGAAACGAAATCAACGATCCAGCACTCTGGTGCTGTGATATTGGCGTACAATCTCAAGCTTCAAAGATGCGGCGAGGAAAGGGCGGATAAGCGATGGTGAAACCGCTGCTTTGAACACTACCGATACTTCATTGGATGAAACGAAAAATATGACGTAGAGATCATCCAACCAGACCATCAGGTTCGCCTCCCTTAAATTCCGCATGGACCAATCATGTGCCCTCCAAGCTCGACCCACCTTACTACCGAAATCCTCTCAAATTCCGATTTTCGTCAGTTTTTATTGGCGCCTTTTTCTCGTTTTTCCCGCCATTTCCCCCAAATACTGCTTCAAAAGCGCAGAATCCCTCTCCACCGCCACAGAATGAGCCAGCGAGTGGCGCTCGTCACCGGCGCGGCCACCGGTATCGGGGCCGCGATCTCGACGGCGCTGGCAAGAACTGGTCACAACGTGGTTCTGCATGGCATGGCGTCGCAAACCCCTATTGGTAAGCAGAGCTAAGCACAAACGCGCTTGGTGTGTCTCCTGGACGCAATTTAGAAATGTGCTTCTGTGAGAATTCCTCATGTGTGTGTGTGTGTTTCTCCTGCAAAATGTATAGGGACGCAACGCGCAGAAGAACTGAGCAACCAATATGGCGTCGACGCGGCGTTTTTGGCGGCGGATCTCCTGTGTAAGCCTTCAACGCTGACTTGCAGGAGCGGGTGGTCAGGTGTTCAACGCCGATGTCTTCTCAGGCAATCGCGAGGCTTTTGATCTAGTAGATCAGGCCAGGGAGGCCATGGGCGGCAGGTAAATCTCTCTTTTTTGTTGCCGAACTGCAATAGGTTCAAGGAGGTGACATGAGTTGTTGTTGTTGTTGTTGTTGTTGTTGCTAAGCTCTTTTTTTTTCTTACGCAGATACGTATCTGTTCTGGTGAATAACGCGGGCGTTCAGCATGTCCGCCCAGTCCAGGACTTTGAGGTGAGGCGCACATGAGCACATGAGCACATGAGCACATGAGCACATGAGCAATGCTGAAGAGCTGAAGCGGCTTGGAACTAAAAAGCTGGGTGACGCTTTGGGATGCAGGAGGAGGATTGGCACCGTCTCATCCAAGTGAACCTGACCGCATCGTACTTGACGATCAAGGCCGCCGTTCCCGCCATGTATGAAGAGGTGCGCAATGGCAGAGCTTTGATTGTGCACGCCCCACTGAGGCTTGTCTAACCAGCTGCACGACGATCAAACCCCCCGCTGCGCTACCAAACTGCAAGGGCTTTGGGAGGATTGTGTGCATCGCGTCGGCGCACTCGAAGGTCGCGAGTCCGTACAAGTGTGCTTACAACGCGGCGAAGCATGGTGTGGCTGGGCTGGTGAAAACCATCGCTCTGGAGGCCGCGGCCGTGATGCCGAAGGTGGACGTCACGTGCAATGCCGTGTCGCCGGGCTATGTGAATACCGAGATGGTCCAAAGTCAGCTGGAAGCGCAGGTCAGCAACCTACTCCCCACCCGATCCGCTCCGCACATGGTATTGCTTGGCTCCGTCTTTGGCCGACCCCGTCTCATTGCGTCGCAGGCCAAGTCTAGGGGAATTGACAAGGAGAAGATCATTGAGGAGGTCATCATGGGCGCACATCCGTCCAAGGTAGGCGTGCGGAAGCTCGCGTCTCTCTTGTGCTTTCGGGCAGGAATGGGCTTTCCACTTCGTTTTGCCTCTGATTGAATCCTTCGTTCCCATAGGACTTTGTGCAGCCGGAAGAAGTGGGAGAGTTCGTAGCTTTTTTGGCCAGCGACGGTGCCAGGTCCTTCACTGGCGCGAATCTCAGCATGGATCGGGCTTGGACGACCAGATAGGGCATGGACGACCAGATAGGGCATAGACGACCAGATAGCAGCGTCGCTAGGATCCCGCCGAAGTTGTCGACCGCGATGCGGCGCGGCGCGGCACGGCACCTTGGGCAATGATTGAGAATCTCTTCGAGAATCCCTTCGAGAAACCCTTCGGGAAACCTTTTCGTCTCGCCGCATGCTTTTAGGCTCTCGCCTCTATGATCCTTTGAGCACGTTGGGAGGTGCGACCGCCGCTGCGAAGCGGAAGCGAAGGAATGGTGGCATCAAATCCGAAGTGAACAATGAGTTGAGTTGCCTGCAGTGTTTCTCCCGCTCGTGGTGTCGCGGTGTCGCGGTGTCGCGGTATCGTTTCGGTGTCGCGCCAAGGACTCGCGCGAACGATACGAACTACAGTATTATTTCAATCGTTCGCTGTTCCGATCTTTTTCTGGCGTTTCGGCCGTTTCTGCTTTCACGCCCTATAGCTACTCTCAAAGTTGAAGCTGCACAAATCCTTGCGATCCTTGACCCAATGGTGCTCTGCTCGCAATCCAGCCGCGCTCCTCCATTGGCTCTCGTCACTTCGCCAAGTCTTGCAGTCGCGTAGCATAGCTCGCGGAACGGCGCTCTCTGTCCAACAGTCCAATGCCCCTTCACGCGCATCTGGCGTCGCATCTCTTCCGAAGCGCTCTCCTGCGCGGCGCCTCTCGTGTGGCTCGCTCGCCTCGTCATGGGTCCTCCGGCGCATCTGAAGCCCAAGCACAAGGGCAAGGCGGTCTTGGCCGGCGGGCTCAGTGGCGCCATCGAGATCTGCATCACGTGAGTGGCGGGATCTTCGCTCGCTCCACTTTGGCGTTGCGGGCGTATACAAGAGCGCGCGCACTGACACCGCCGCCGCCGTAGGTACCCCATCGAGTATACCAAGACGTTTCAGCAGCTGAGTACTCAGAAGGTGAGAGGCCTCCGCGTTGGAAACACGGAAAGAGCGGGACGGAACCGTGAAACCCGCGTTCTTCACGCGTGCAGATCAGCGTCGGAGGCGTCATTCAGGACACATGGCAGTCCAAGGGCATCTTCGGCTTCTACCGAGGCTTGAGCTCGATGCTGTGGTTCGCCACACCAAAGGTACTTTAGCGCGTTCACACTCCAGATCGGACCTGAGCAGATCCGCCGCAGCTTTGCTTTGTGCTCTCTTCTCCCGGGACGAAATGATTTAACGTTCCACTTGCAAAGGCGGCGATTCGCTTCGGCGCGTTTGAGTGGTTCTCAGGCCTTCTGGTCGATGAGAACGGAGGCGACCGCTTTGGCCTCGGAAAAGCGCAAGGTTTCGTGGCTGGCCTTGGCGCGGGCGCGATGGAGGGCATTTTTGTGACCACTCCGCAGGAGACGATCAAGGTCAAGCTCATTCACGACCAGTTTCTCACGAAGAATCCAAAGTACAACGGCTTTTTCCACGGCGTGTACACCATCGCCAAGAATGAAGGCCTCGCGCAGCTCTACCGTGGCGTCTTGCCAACTATCCTGAAGGTGCGACTCTTCTGTTGCACTTTTTTGGTTGCACTTTGGTTGCACTCTGGTTGCACTTTGCTTGCACTTTGGTTGCACTTTGGTTGCACTTCACAAAAACATAGATGGATTGATGGTGTGGGAAAGCAGAGCACCAAAGCCCCTCGGAAGCACCAGAAGAATTGGAGACTGACGCACCGATCAATACATGTGCCATTGACTTGTGTAGGTCAGCACCGCCCAGGCCACGCGCTTCGGGGTGTTCAACGCCATCCCCAAGGAGTGGCGAGCGACCCCGATGGGTGCCGCTGGCTGCGGCGCCCTCGCCGGCGGAGTGAGCGTCCTCGCCTTCCAGGGCATCGACGTCATCAAGTCCCGCATGCAAGGCCTGGAAGCTCACAAGTACTCCGGTGCGATGGACTGCATGTACCAGATCCTCCGGGACGAGGGTAAGCTTCCTTTGCTCCTTTTGGTTCCGTGGAGGCGACCTGACGTGATGGTCTTCTTCTCTTCTTCTTCCTCCCTCTCTTCAACCAACCCGCTCGCAGGCATCTCGGGATTGTACCGCGGAGTCACGCCTCGGCTGACTCGTGTCTGCTGCGAGGTCGCGATCACCATGAGCATGTACGGAGAGGTGGTGAAGCTGCTCAACAGAGTGTGGCACACCGACTAAGATCAAGAGCTTGAGAAGGGAGGAGTGGTTGGTACCCGAGCAGAAGCAGACGGCGTTGTCGGTCGGCAGTGCCGGGGAAGGTCCACCAACGGGCGCCCGTGTGTCTTCACAAGAAGGAGCCGGTGACGTAGAACATGCTCCGAAGATCCTCTGGAACGATGGCGCCGTTCTCACTGAGATACGCGAAGATGTCCTCCATCTGTCCTTTGCCCGCCCACTCAATTGCGCTGCAGCCTGTGCGATGCAGAAGGCGCACACATCATCATCATCATCTTCCGAGGACTGATCCAGCTCATTTGTCAAGGGGTGCAGTCCTTCCCAATGTCCTTCCCAATGTCCTTCCCAGTGTCCTTCCCAATGTCCTTCCCAATGTCCTTCCCAATGTCCTTCCCAATGTCCTTCCCAATGTCCTTCCCGATGCCTTTCCCAATGTCCTTCCCAATGTCCTTCCCAATGTCCTTCCCAATGCCCTTCCCAATGCCCTTCCCAACGCACCTGAGGCATCGATGGCGTCGAGATCTGCCCCGAACAGGTGCAACACCTTGACGAGATCCAGGTTTCCGCACCTGCGTGGACCATGAGGTTAGGCACCGAGGTCTGTGTCACTTTTCGGGATTCATCCCGTTGGGTGCTGCTGACAACGTCACCGTATGGCCACCAGCAAGGCAGTTGTCCCGTCGTCAGCTGCACTGTTCACGTTTACGTCTTCGGGCAAGTCTTCCTCCCGCAAGCTTGCGAAGCGCTCCCGCAGAGCCTGGTCGTCCCAGTCGAGGCAGCCTTTCCCGTCCTTCTCATCCTCACGGAAGCGCAGCGCTTCTTCAGGAACGCCGAGGAACGCTAGAACCTCGCGGAGGTCGCCTCGAGCCACCACACGAAGCAGGGGCGGGCCCAGCGCCCAAACTACTCGACCTTTGCCCATCATCCTCGCCATGTCCACCGGCCGCAGGCCCTGTCGTGAAGAGGATGAGAGCCGTGTCCCTCAGTAGATCCATCCGCAGAGAGTCTTCTTGGGGGGCCTCCCAACGAAGCCACCGAGCTCTGCAACAGAACAAAGACGACCTCGGGTGACTCCAGACCTGGTAGCTTCCAGAGGTGGCCCGCTGCTCAGCAGAAGCACCTGCGTCCATCAGCAGCTCCACGGTCTCCAGGTGTCCATCGAGCGCTGCCATCGCCAGCGGCGTCAAGCCTACGCATGCAAGTGTGGCTCAGCCTTCGGTGTCCTTTTTCGATCCTCCCCTGAATTCCAACCACGGCCTTTCACGCGTCCGAGGAAGTACCATCTTTTGTGGCGCAGTCCACATTGGCGCCGGCCTTTAGCAGCGCTTCCACGCAGTGGAAGTGATTGCTTCTCGCTGCCCAGTGTAGGGCGGTGCGGCCGGCGGGGTTGCACCTGTCCACCTCGGCGCCCGCCTCTAGCAGAGCCTTGAGAACTGCGCTCTGCGCCTGAGCAGCGGCGACCATGAGCAGAGAGCGGCCTCCGGGGTATTGGAAGGAATCTGGGTGAATCTCGGAGGTCAGCCTGCGGATCCTGTCCACGTCGCCGTCCTTGCAGCTGCGCAGAGCTTGTTCTAGGGCCATCCCACGTTCCCTTGCGGCATCTATGGAAGCGGTGGCGAACGGTGATGCGCAGCAGGAGAAAATGGGGGGATTGTGCTGAAGAAAAAGGCGGCTTTTGCGCTTTTTTCCTCTCTTTTTCGCACAAAAAAGCCACCGAGTGCGTATGTTCTTTTTATCGGTTTAGAGATCAACAGAAGACGGGCTCGAAGCACAAGAAATATTCCCGATCAACACAGTGTTCAATATCGAAGTTGAGAAAAGATTGGAGGCCAAACTCCGGAAAAATCATTTTCGAAAATGTTCTCAGATCACAGTTGTGTGACCCTACGCTGGCTCATGGCAGTTGTGGTTCCCTTTGACCGCAAAAGTTCAGCATTGGCATTCGAAGTCCCGGGTCCCGTGCCCATGCCGCCTGCTGGCCGGTTGTACAGCAGTAGTAACGGCTCAGAAGAAGTTCAGGTGGCTCGTTCATTTGTTTCCTGCACATCTCTCTCTTTCTCTCTCTCTGTCTCTCTCTCTCTCACACACAAACACACATACTCTCTCTGTCTCTGTCCCTCTCTCCCTCCCTCCCTCCCTCTCTCTCTTTCTGCTTGGACACGGAATGGAGTAGGAAAGGCCCAGAAAGATAACAAGGTGGAGTGAAAGAAGAGCTGAAAGTGACGGAATGTCGGAGCTCTGAAGGCGGCTGAAGAACGCCTCGACGCCTTTGCACAAGCATGAGCCGAGTGACGCTGGTGGCGTCTGCGGCGGAATGCACCGATGAGTTCAAGAGCTACAAAGTGGGCAGCAGCTTCTACTACCGCAACCACTTCTACGCCTTCCAGCTGTTCAGCGACGTCTTGGTGGAGGAGGAAGGCGCGACGCGGCCGTTGGAGGGCGTGAAGCGCAACCACAGTGTGAACTTGGGAGAGGGCCGCCTGTTCGCCGATGTGGGCGAGTGGTTGGTCCTGGGGCCGCATCCGTCCAAACACATCCGTTCGTTTCCCAACGAACATTTCCAGCTGAACTTCGCGCCCATCATCGGCATGCCCAACACGTTCCAGTGCCTCACCAAGGTCCTGGCCTGCGACATGGACGAGGTGTTCGTGTATGGAGACAGCAGCAGTCTCATCGGCAACCCCGGAGACGTGCTGTACTTGGACACGGTCGTCGACGGCGAAGGTCCGCGTCAGGTGCAGCGCGTGTTACCCAGAGACGCCTTCCACGCCATCTTCGCGCCCCTGGGCCAGAAGCTCCCCAGCCGTCCACCGCGCAAGAAGATGGTGCTGGAAGAAGGCGTGGGAACCTTTCTGTGCCGCCGCACCACCAAGTTCCACTGCTTTCAGATACAGCGCGGCGGCGTGGCAGAGGTGACGTTCTTCACGGAGTCGCAGAAGCGCAGCAGCTTCCGCCGGGCGTCCGTGGGCTACTGGATCGTGCTGGCGCCGCAGGGCGTGGCGGCCGAACCCAGTGTGTACGACCCGGAGGCCTTCCACGACAAGTTCGTGCGAGCGGACAACGGAGACACCTTTGAGTATCTGGAGCGCCAACTGTTCCTCGCCAAGCCCATGATGGAGCGCTTCGAGTGCTCGAGGGCCGAGTACAGCAGTAATGTCTTAAACGCCGAGCTGGACTGGAGACCCATGCACGGCCACCAGGGCGACTTCCTTCTCCAGCCGCATCCTTTCATCCCGCCGGCCAGCCAGAGCGCCCTGACCAAGTTTGCGTTCTACAAGAACTTCGTGAAGGTGCGCGCGGGCGCGGACCCCTTCGGCGTCGAGAGCGACACTGCGGACAGTAGAGCCTCGACGCAGGAGCGGCGCTTTTCGTACCTGCGACGGCCGGACACGCGCATGAGCGCCACCACGCGCTTGCTACAGAGAGCCACCATGCGCAACGAGGGCGACGCGCGCGCGGGAAGGAAGATCGTCATGGACGCCACGGCCAGCCAGTCGCTGCCGCTCAGCCACCGCCTCCTGGGTCTGGGTGTCTCCACCAGGATGGAAGATGGGCGCTCGGACGTGAGCGACGCGGAAGACGAGCCGGACCTTAGCAGCACCGCCGCGCGGAGTGCGCAGGAACCTAGCTGGAGCAGCAACGAGCTCTTCGGCCTGGGTGGCGCCGGTGCCAGCGTGAAAGCGCTGGCCGCGCTGAACCGCCTGGACTCCACAGCGTCGTCCAACGATGTCGACATGGGCAAAGAGGAACCAAGTGATGCCAAACCGCCGCAGTCGGAGAAGAAGACTGAGCGAGGACGACGCCAGTCCAAGGGCTGCTACAGGGAGTATGCTTCGCCGCCCTCGTCGCCTCCGCCGCCGGGTAGTGGCCTGCTGCGCACAAGCAGTGTGAGCTCGGTGGACACGACCGAGTCGTTCAGGAGCGACGCGTCCCTGGGACACGACGCGGAAGACCCTGCCCGGCGGAGGACGCCGCCCTCCAAGCCTCTGCCGCCAGGACCGCCTCCCGGGACCGCACGAGGGCGCCCGTCATCCACAAGAGCAAGGTAAGGGAGATTAGCTGTTTTTCTTTGGGCTTCTTCTTCTTCTTCTTCTTCTTCTTCGGCGCGTTCTTTGACTTCTTCTTTCTTGCCCGAGCTGCTGCGGAGACTCATATCGAAGCATTCGCTGTTCTTTTCATATAGGAACAGTCTACGTTTGTCCTCGAGAAGCGTCTCCAAAGGCCGTGGCTCGCCAAGCGGCGGGACTGGCCCGGTGCTCGGACCTCCGCCCTCCACCAAGGCAAGGCTGGGTCACAAGTTGGACGAGTTTCAGGGAGACGACACAGGTGGGTCCGCGCTCTCACCCTGAGGCCGGGGCGTCGCTATTGTGATGCCTGCTTCTTCACACGCTGCATCTGCCGCTGCTCTCAGGTCTCGGCGAATCGATGAAGCGGGTGAAGGTGGTGTTCAAGAGCAAGAGAGACACAGGGACTTCGCCCAGCTCATGATCTACACGGAAAGTCTAGAAGAGGGTTTCTCCCACGATCTCAACGGATCGTCTCATCTGCTGCTGCGGCAGAAGCACCACGTTCAGCAATGCTCCGCACGGAATCGTTCTTCTCCTCCTTCACCATCTTTTTCTTCTCCATCTCCTCCATCTCCTCCTCCTGCTCCTGCTCCTGCTCCTGCTCCTGCTCCTGCTCCTGCTCCTCCGCCTGTCCTTGCGAATCACGATCCAATCTCGCCTTCTTCAGCTTGGGTTCTTCTCCCTTCTGATCGGCGGGATCCACCGACTCACAAGCCGCCGCTGCACTCGGGGCTGTACCCGACTCTTTCGCCGGCGATGGACGACCTCTCCGCGACCTTCGGAGCCGCGTGCGCATCGGGCGAGTCCCAGACGCCGCTGCCAAGCCAAGCATCCGTGTCTCTGCCAGACTTTGCGACATCTTGCGCCCTCTCGCGACTGCAGCATCCAGCTCAAAGGGTCTCCAGTTCCGCGCAGTGGCCTTGGTGTCCTCGGGAAGAGTCAGCGCATCGTGCGCCGCTTGCCAGCACTGCAGTTGCAGCATGGCCTCCCGCCTTGGCAGCACGCCTACCAGCTTCGGGTCTCCGTAGTGCGGCTCTCCTCGAGGTCCGCGGCCACAGATGTCTCTGGCCACCAGCTCGAAACCCTTGTGAAGGTCGCGCGGTCCGCGAATCTGCAAACCGTCCACGAGATTCCGACACTGCGCCAGTTGTTCATAGAGCGCGGACTGATCTTTCCACTTCAGAGTGGCCAGAATCTCCTCCGTCACATCCGCCAGATCCGCCACGAACTCCTCCTTATCGCTGTATGCCAGAGCAGCGACGCGACGTCGGAGCTGGCTCAGTCTGGGCAGCGCCAGTAGTTGCGACTCCGGCGCAAAAGATAAGCTGAGTTCGTACACGCGCGCTAAAGTGGCACGATAGCGTCGGTGCGCCGCCACAGTGTGCTCTCGCACACTGAAGAAGTGCTGCGCCTTTCGCGCGCTTCGCAGCCACTCAGGCTCCATGCAGTGTCCGGCGCAGCAGCCGCAGCATCTCCGGCGCTGTTCGACAGATCTGGACTGCGGATTTGGCGCCAAAACCAAGTGGCAACCGATCTGATTGGCTGTTCAGAAGGATGAAGAATACTTCTACTGACGAGTAAACAGATGAACACATTGTATATCAAATTTTGAAAGAAAAGTTGGGTTTCTTGGGAGAAGACGAAGGCATATACACGCCCGCTAGTTATTTGGAGGAAGGAAATGCGCTTGCCAGCGGCCAGATGGCAATCAAGTACCAGGACGAGTACAGTACTGGGGATTTTCTCGGTCATATGTACCTCATCATACAGTATGTCCAAATATCGTTGCAAAATATTGAGCTAAGGAACAGCCGAAGGTCAGGATTTCGGAAGCAGGAAGGACTGAAAAAGTCGGTTGAAATCGCGTCGGATATCGCTTGGCGTTACAAAAAGATTCTCTAATCACCATTGGCTGAATCTCGAGAATGTCTTCGCCATCCGACCAATGGTGCTTCCGCCAACGACTCCATCGGCGGGGATTGGCCAAAGTGACGACACGGTTGGTGAGATGCATTCAATGCAGCCCGAAATGAGTTCTGCGCTGCGATTTCGAAGGTCCAGCGTTCCCCTGGAGGCCAGGACGCCAACGACGTCTGAGCTGTGTCGGTTCGCGCCAGACGGCACGGAAGAGCCATGG
>JAAMXY010000283.1:16898-53426 GCA_019677205.1 Pinguiococcus pyrenoidosus | reverse complement strand
TGGCGGGATGGGAGATGAATCTGGGCGAGGAAGGCGGGGCCATTCAGGCAAGTCCGCCCCCCTCCATCTGCATTGCTCGTCCCGCTTCTTCCTTCCTTCCCTAACTTCTTCTTGACGCGACGTTGGTGGCTCTTCTGCAGAACTACCTGGGAGAGGCGGTGGAAGCAACGCCAGCCGAGTCGCCGACAGCGTCTGCGAAGCTTGACGCGGCGTCGCCAGTGAGTCTCTTGCCAATGCTAGCGCCGGCTGTGGTGGTGGCCGCTTCAGAGGACACGGTGGGTCGTCGCAAGGCGTGACCTGCTGCTCTGTGGAAGGGCGCTCAGCCGTCTTCTCTTCCGCAGGACGTCCCCCCGATGCTGGTGCGGCAGTTCTACTCCAAGCTTGTCGAGCAGCGTGACGAGTTCTCCGGCGCACACGCATTCATCGAGATCGAGGGCGCCGACCACCTGGAGATCACCGACGGGACCTCTGAGGCTTGGAACCGGAGCTTCGAAGCCTTCTGGAACGTCCTCGTCGCCACCTCCTGAGCCTGGCGTCCACGTGTCAAAAGCTTGTGTTGCTTGCGAGTACCAGTAGCTTCTTGTCTTCCTATCAAAGCTGCTCCTTCAAATGAGCAATGAATCGCGCAAGCTGCCGCGGCAACCACATCTGTCCGCCCTGGGACGCTTGCGCCAGGAATCCGCAATGCCCGCCATACTGCGTGTACTGCAGGGACAAGGGCGCCTCTCCGATGTCTTCCTTGGTCGGCAAGCGGACATCCATGATGAAAGGGTCGTCCTTCGCATTTATCACGTGCGCCGGCACCCGAATCTTCTCCAAGTAGCCGCCCGGGAAGCAGCCCTGGGTCGCGTAGTAGTCCCACTTGTCCATGAAGCCGTAGATGGGCGCGATGTAGGCGTCGTCAAAATCCCCAATGCTCTTGCTCTGCCGCACCCTTTCAATGCTGAAGGACGGAGGGAACGCGTCCGCGCCCAGAGCCGCGTACTGCCGCTCCGCCTTGGGAATGAGCGTCTTGAGGAAGTTGCCCGAGTACACGATCCTGTTGAAAGTGACGTCGGACAGAAGCGGCGAGCATGCGACCGGGTCGAACGGCACGCAGGACACAGCAGCTCCCCTCACATCCACCCCGGCCCATTCGTCCGCTTCACCGTCTCCGTACTCGCCCAGCAGCTTCAAGCAGACATTGGCTCCGAGGCTGAAAGCGCTGAGGTAGAACTTTGGTGCCGGCGGCGTCTTCCCCGAGGCTTCTTCGTCCGCGAGCGGCAACAGAGGGTTCCTGTTGAGCGCCAACCTTCCTCAGTTCCACGACCACCAAGTGAAGATGCCTGGGCCCTTTCTCACCTTGCTAGGGACCTGAGGACGTCCTGAACGTCATTGGTGAAGCCAAGGTGGTACGCGCCGGGCGCGGACGGAGTTTCGCCGTCGAAAGCGCAGGAGCGGAACGACACCGCGGCGACGTCGCAACCGACGTCGTTGAAGGCCTGGCCCATCCGCTTCATCTGTGGCGCCTCAGTGCTGCTCTCTAGACCATGTAGCATGACAACCACGTGCTCCCCTTTCCATCCTGCGACATCAGCCAAAGCGAAAACCCTTCAGCCCCAGCGCCTGGGCTCGCAGAAGAAGCTTGCAAGTGGATCCCACCGGCAGCGCGGTCCGCCGCGCGAAAGTCGACAAAGATCTCCGCTCCATCGCGTGCCAAAACTTGCTTGCGAACGTCGTAGAACGGGGGCTCCGCCGGTGCTCCCGTGAGCTTTTTCCAGGCGTCCGAGACCACTCCCGCTCCAGCGATCGTCATCACGTTGTTGTTCTTGGCCCACCAAACCGGCTCAAAGTCCTCATGCTGGAAGCTGCTGGCCACTTCTCGGGCTCTCTCCGTATCCATCGGCTCTACCAGCCAATCCTGCGCGTCTGAGAGGGCCTTCGGGGTCAATTTTCAGGGAATCGAAGACCCTGGACGTTGCCACCCACCCTTGGTGCTGCTGTACAATTGGCGAGCTCGCTGGGCGCGCAGACTGACAGGCCGGGGCTGGAAGGCCAGAGCTCCCAACTGCAAGCAAAGGCCCCCAGCGAGCCAGGAGAGCCGCATGGCCACGAACGAAGGCGGCGTACGTGTCAGAACATCTCGGGGAGACGGACGGAGAACGCCCGCATGTACGGCTGAGCTGGACATCCGTCTGTCCCGACACGTCCTTCCGTCGAGCGGACAGATGCGAGCGTGTTGTAGATTTTTGATTTTATATTTATATTTGATTGGATACGTAAGATTATAATTTCTATTAACGATTATGGATCCAATTATTCTTGACCCTGCATCAAGTCGTTTATAATAATATTATTTTAAATATCATAAAATTTGTAACGATTATTCAGCACATTAAATCATTTTATCGCTGTTTAGTTTGTCGCGTATCTGTTCACCACCGATATCGGACGTTTTGCGCCGCGTCCGCCCCCGAGTACTTGCGCCTGCGCATCCGCACCCAGGTCTTTTAAGATGCGGTGAGTCTTGGAGCCTCGGCGCAGCAGGTGCGTGGCGCGAAGTCGCGGGTCCAGAGCGGCCAAATGAAAGAGCGCCCGGAGAAGAAGATCGTCGACAAAGGGTGAATGACGAAGATAGAACCTCCTACCTGTGCTGAGAAGCCTCGTGGATGATACCCCATTTCATAATCCCCGACACTCCCGATGCGCGACGCGTGTGGATGACGACGAAATCACGAAATCAATCTGTCAATCCGCTGAACCTCAGTGATGACAACGTGTGACCAAAACTGACACACGCTTCGTTTTTGCCTTCCGCTTCTTCCTTTCGGCCTTCCTGACCCCTCTCTGTATTGCCGTTTAGGGAACTCCGTTGCGCCTATCCAACTGTGGACATCCGGCGGAAGGGAGAGCGCTTCCAGGACGGCAGACGCGAGATGAAACCATGCTGCAGGACTATCGACAACGTCTTCTCAGCACCTGTGGTTGTCCAGAACTTGCAGATTTGCCGAGCAAGTTTGCGGGGGAAAATCGATTGACGAAGACAGAGAACGGAGATTCCTGTTGGAAGCTGCGAGCAAGATGCGGCCAAGCTGCAGACCCAATGACCAAGTGTTCGGCCCTGGAGCATCTCGAGAGGCGCAGCAAAGCCTGGGGGCTGTCAAGTATGGAGGAACTCGCCTCGCTTGAGCGTTAGGGGTGGATGCGGCCACGCCCGTGCCGTGGCCGGGGATGGAGGAGCGTATCTCCACCGTGTTTGTACGATGCGCTGCGTAAACGCATGTGGTTTCCCACCGTCTTCGCAGGTTTTCGCGGGCCTTCTCTTCGGCTGCCCCTGGTCCCGGTCTCCACACGAGGTAGCCCACGTTTCGCGGCTGCGTCGAGTGCGTGGGTCAGCATACAGATAAGTAACATCTTCTTCCGCTTTAACGTCTTTCGGGCTTTCCAAGCTTCTTTCCGTGCTGTTCGCTTCCTCCCTTCCTCCCTTCTTCCCCCTTCCTCCCTTCCTCCATCCATCCATCCATCCATCCATTCATTCCTTCATATCACCATATTGACGCGCCTCCTTTCTTCAATCGGCCTCTACCTACGCTCCGAGCGTCTCGTCGTCAATGCCGTGCAGTGCTCTCCTGCGAGCACGTTCGCGCTGCTTCTCCAGAGCTTCTGGAGTAACATGGGTACCCTGGGGGGCTATGCGCTCGTGGTCCGCCTCGTCAGACAGATCGAGCACCTCGTCCTGTTGATATTCAAGGAACGGAAGCATGTCAGCAAGGGGAGGGGTGAGCCGTCGAGTGCGGCCCGAGCTCGAGCGACGCGCGCAAGCTGCTTACCCAGGTCTCGGTGTATCCCAGCCAGCGGATACAGATAAGATTGTCATACTCTAAGAAAATGACGGCGGCTCGCCACTTGCGGGAAGTGCCGCGCGAGTCTACGAACACGTCCAGGGCGTCCACGAGCTTGCAGGTCGGGCGGCCCTTCTCACGGATGATTTTTACACGTGCCCTGAGAGGAAGAGAGCAGGTCGAGCAAACAGATGAGCGCTGCGAATTTGGATCCAAGAGGCCTGGTGGTGCTCCCCACGCTCCTTTCACTTACAGGTTGTTCTCCCGTTTCCAATGGTTCTGGGCATCTAGCGGATGGCATTTCTTCAGCGCCGGAACGATCCTAAGGGGGGGGGCAGGAAGGCAAGTTAGCACGAGAGCAGATACGTCATGTGCTGTCCCCCACCACCGGGTCGGGAGGTCGGGACGCACCTCGAGCGTTCCACGGTGGACAAGTCTAGCGTCTGATCCCAGTCGGAGGTGAAGCCCACCCAGTGGAGGCGCAGCTTGGGCTCGCGCATGGGTCGGGGGAAGGTGGTGCAGATGGCGGGGCGCCAGCGCTCCTTCTTCTTGTTCTCGTGGATGAAGATGTCCAGCGCGTCGAAGGTGGTGCCCTCGCCGAAGAAGGGCGTGAACCAGTAGGAGCACAGGCGCTGCTGCATCTGGTAGGGCACGCTGACCATCTTGCCCCGGCAGGGCACCTTGATCCGCTGGACGACGTCATCGATGGCCTTGGTGGTGGCCAGCGCGCTGCGCACGATGAGCTCTCGCCGCACTTGCGACGCCCCTCGCTCCGGCACGATGCACTGCAAGTTGGACTCCTCGAGCTCCTGCAGCCGCTCGGCCAGGCGCTGGTTGTACATGTCGATGCTGCGGCGATCCCGGCTGTCATGGATGGCCAGGATCTCGGCGCTCTCGCCCTCCAGGCGGCCGGGCAGCGAGCGTCGCGACTCCAGACGACCTGGCAGCGAGTGCCTGGACATGGAGTGCTCCAGAGACCTCGAGTGGAGCGGCCGGTGCACCGGCCCGTTGCTGCCGCAGTACGACATGGCGGCTCGCTGTTGCAAGATGGGCGGGCTTCGGCGGCGACAGAAGGTACGCACGTGCGCGCGCGGGAGGGCGTCGAGGAACGTGAGACCGCCTCGGTACCGCAGTGGTCGAGTCTGGGATCCGGAAGCAAGAAGGCGCCTTTGAGAGGGCACGAGCTCCACGTGCGGCGTCGCTCTACTGGAGGCGCCGACCCTTGCGTAGAGGACAGGTCCAGCGACTCGTGGCTCGAAGGGCGGAATCGATTACCTCGGACTCTTTCCCTCGTTATGTAGGAACCTCACAGCTGGATAGGAAGGGCGGGACACATGGACCAGTTTGGGCCAATGGAGGAGAGAGGCACTCAGTTCAATAGCTTTTGTATCATGGCTGGATAAGGAGAGCGGGTTTTTGAGTGGAGGGGAGCCAGTGTTTTGGGGGCGCAAGGTTCTCCACAGGACCAATGAGACGCTGCCACACCACCCACACGTTGGATTTCTGCGGCCACTGGCCGAGGCTCGCCTGATCTCGGCGGGCACAAGCTGCTCGCGCTGGGACTGATTCCGCGGCGATTGGTTCAAGCGCCGGCCTCGATGATTGGCCGGAGCCCAAATCGTGACGGACCATCAAACTCAAACCGATTTCACATGGGTCATCATCTCACCCTGTGGCACAGGCGAAGGAGTCAGAAGCCTTATTTCAAAACCTTCTCTGTCATGCCTCCTCCTCCCCTGGTTGGCACAAGCTTCAACGTGTCACTTGCTCCCGCTGTCCTTCGCACATGCGTCGCATGATTTCCACCACGTTCCATGCGTCGATCAGCTGAATGAGCTGTAGAATGCCGAGTACGGTACCTCAGTATACCTCCTACCTAGGTAGTCGAGTATCTGTGCTAGTTGGGTACCCATCAGATCAGATCAGAGATCAGAGGCGATCAGAGGATCAGAGATGATCACATGGCATGTGTCGGGTGTCGCGCGCGTGTCGCGCCGGGATTCCAAAGAGAGAAACCCAGGGCAGACGCTTCGGCGCCGTAGACGCTTCGCGCTCCCCGCGCGTCCAGCAGCAAGATGGTGGGCTGGGCCAGAAGCGCGCTCCTGGCCTTCGCGTGCCTGTGCGAGGTGCGCGCCATCTACGAGGACCAGGCAGGAGTGCTGGACTGGCACCAGAAGAACCTGGGGCGCGTGCGCAGCGCGGTAGTGAAAGCGGGGCGCAGCTTCGTGGCCAGCGACAAGCAGCTGGTGGGCGCTTTGCGCAACTCTGATGGGCGCCTGCTCTGGAGGTACCAGATGCCGAATGGCGAGGAAGTGGAGCAGCTCACTCTGGCGCCGCAAGGCGGCCTCTTGGTGCTGTCCAAAGGCGGCAGATCCTTGCGCATGCTCTCTTCGCACGGCTCTCTGCTCTGGGACGTGAGCCTAGTGGCTGCGGACGCGGCGCCCAGTGCCAGCGGTGCCGAGAGCCATGGGCCGCAGCTGCAGCTGCTGGGACCCCTGGCTTTTGTACTGGCGGACAACGCAGTCACGGCCGTGGACCTCCGCAGCGGCGCCAGCGTCTTCGAGTTCTTCCCGGAGACCGACGAGGCGCTGGCCGCCAGCGCCGGCTTGGCGCCCGACAGCCTCGTGCTGCGCTGCCTGAAGGCGCCGGAGCAGGACACCGCAGAGGAGCCGCTGCGGGTTCGCGTGGTGGCCACCGGACGCCACAAGCAGAAGGCCGATCGGATGAAGATCGTGGTGTTCGCGCTGACGCTGGAAGGCTCCCAGGGCACTCCGGATGTGGTCGTCGACCTGCCAAGCGAGTTTGCCAAGGAGCTCGCCAGCAGCGCCGGCACGGACGCGCAAGCCGCGGGCCGGGGCAGCGTCGTTGCGCTGGGGAACCACGTCGTCATCCTCGCGCCGGCTGCGGGGAAAGCCCTGAGCATCCTCAACTCCGACAAACCCACCGTGCAGAGCCTCGGCGACTGTGGCCTGCGGCCTGGCGAAGTCATCCAGGACGTGCGGACGGTCGGGAGCATGCGCGCGCTGGTCATCACCAGCTCCCAGAGATCCGTCACCCTCGCGCTGACCAACGGCATGCTGGCGCCGGTCACGAAGGAGGCCCCTCCAGACGAGTCGGTGGCCGGTGTCTACTCGCCGGTGCAGTCCGAGACCGTGGCCATTTTCCGAGGCGCGCATCAGAACAATGAGATGAGCCTCGCGTTAGAGATGAGCGCCATCGACGCCCAGGCCAGCATGACGCAAGGCGTCTTCCAGGAGCAGCTGGGCGCGATCCTCAGCGATCCCGTACACGTGGAGGCCGATGCACCTCTCCAAGCCTTTTGGCCGTTCGTCTTCGAGCAAGACGGGAAGCTTGGGCTGAAGCTGCTGCTCCAGTTCGCCGACGGCGCGCTGGTCATGCTGCACCAGGGGGAGACGGCGTGGAGGCGCGAAGAAGCCTTGGCCTCGGTTCTGGACGCCAAGTTCGTGGTGATGACGCCGACGTCCATCGCACTGGAACACGCAGACGTAGACCCGCTCTCCTTCAAGAGTCGGATGGAAGCGCAGATGCAATCCTTGCACCAGCTGGCTCGCCTGTTTGACGTCCAGGGGGCGCTGCGCAACTTCCTCGCCCAGGGAGCAGACAGCAAGGGGGGCGTCTCCGAGGAGGCGAGTCACAACTTTGGCTTCGCGAAGATCGTCGTGCTCTTGGCGGCTCCTGGTCCGAGCGTTCAGAAGCTCTTCGGGGTCGACATTCGCGACGGCGCCATGCTCTGGTCGAAGGTGCTGAAGGGCGACGGATGGAAGCTCCTGGACTCGAGGTCCGAGCTTCACAAGACGCTTGCCCCGGAGATCCTGCTCCTGCGTCCGGAAGCGAATCAGACGACGCTCCTTCGGGTCGACGCAACCTCTGGAGCGGACGTGCAAGAGGACGTCCTTGCGATGAGGGTCGACAAGGTGCTCAACATGGGAATCAGCGATCCGGACTCGTATCGCCGCGTGCTCGCGCTCATCACCGGCATCGATGCGCATCCCCAGTGCGTCCTGTATCCCGACTCGGCCAAGGCGCGCGCCCTTCTCGGGCATTCGATCTACTTCCACCACGTTGACAGCGAAGCGGGGACGCTGCGATCGTTCGTCCTGGAGCTTCCCTCCAATGACAGCATCCCGTCCGCGACGGAGACGGGCATCATCTCGTGGCCGCCCGAGTCTGAGCGCGTAGCGGCCGTGGCCTACGGGGACGCGTCGGCAATCAAGTCCGCCACGCACGAGCTCGGGGACGGCTCGCTCCTCATCAAGTACCTCAACCCCAATCTCGCCGTCGTGGCCACGGTGGACCAGAACGCCATCGCGGGCGGCCTTGCCGACGGGGGTAGCACAACGTCGGGCGACGCGTCTGCCGGCACGAGCATCGCCGAGCCGAAGCCGTCGCTCTTCATCAATGCAGTGGATGTGGTCAGCGCGAAGGTGCTCTACCGAGTCGGGCACGTGTACGCGGCGGAGCCCTTCCACGTCACGCTGCACGAAAACTGGATCATCTATTCGTACTGGAACTACCGCGTGCGGCGCACCGAAGTGGGAGCCATCTCGCTCTTCGAAGGGCATGTGGCTCGCAACGGGCTAAACCCCTTCAACAAGCCGGAGCGCAGCAGCATCTTCTCCGCCTTCGGCGATGAACCTCCGGTAGCGATGCAGCGCAGCTTCTCTTTCCCGCACGGGATCACGGCGCTGGGCATCACGAAGACGGCTGCGGGCATCACGCCCCGAGCATGCATCATCGGGATGGAAAGTGGGCAGGTTTTCATGTTAGACCGCCGCCTCCTGGACCCCCGGCGCCCGATGGATGCGCCGAAGAAGTCTCAGAAGGAGGAGGGCCTTGTGCAGTATACGCCTCATTTGCCACTGCACAGTACACGTTTTGTGAACTACAACACGAGCATCGTCGGGTTGGATAAGATCTTCACTGCGCCGGCGAGGTTAGAAAGCACCACGCTAGTGCTGGCCGCAGGCGTCGATCTGTTTGGGACAAGAACGACGCCTGCGAAGAGCTTCGACCTGCTCTCTGCAGACTTCAACAAGCCGCTGCTTCTAGTTGTGCTGGCGTGCTTTGTGGGGGGAACGGTTATCCTGCGGGCGCTGTACCGCACAAGACGTCTTAGACAGCAGTGGAAGTAGCTAGAGGTGCGGAGGCTTTCCTGTATCCCTTGCGTGGAGTTCTCGCCGGGCTCAAAACTCAAGGCTCAAGGCCCAAGGCTCAAGACTCAGGCAGTCTCCGGCAGAGGAACGAGACTCAGAATGGGGGGGGACAAGGAAGTCCAAAGGAATTCAAGTCTGTCCTTCCTGGTGAGACTGCCCGCATCCTTGGGTTCCGCAGCGCGGTCCCACAAAACACAACCAAAAAAAACACTCAACTTTCCAAGCCTCTTGCCACCTGCGGTTCCTCGTGTCGTTCCTTCACTAGAGGTAGCTTGCCACGGGCCCAAAGGAATCGTTGCACGGCGGCATGGGAATTAGCGTGTGGAAGGTCGTGAAATCCACGACACAGTGCCCATCCTTGTTCCGATGCACGCACTCCGCGAAGATCTTGTCGAACTCGATTTCATTCCAGCGGTAGGAATGCCGTGCTTGCAGGGTGCAGCTCGTCAACGGATCAATGCCTTCCACAAGCACCACAATCTCGACGTCTCTATCCTCAAGGTACTCCTGAAGGGCCTCCTTCTCCAGGTCCATGATGCTCTTGCTCGTTTCGCTCGGCCGGCGCGTCAGCACCGGACTCACCATGCCGTTGTCGCACGAGTTCACGTGCCCGTCTTCCTTGGAGAGAAACCCAGGCTCGCTCATGTCGGAGTCGATGGATCCGACGGACTGCACGGAGGAGGCGCGGTAGGCTTCGGTCATCTTCATGGTCGATCCGGGCCACGCAAGCTCCCTTCGCTTGGCTGAGAGGCTCGCCGTGGTGTAGTCAATCAGGTTGTCCTCCTGATCGTCCTGGTCGTCGTCGGCCGCTCGTCGCTGCAGCTGCGGAAATCTGTAGTCCTGTCGCATGGCTACCGGCCTGCCATCGTCGGTGAGAGAGCCCCTGCTCGAGTCGTCCCCGAGCGTTCTCGAGGATCCGAAGCGAAGGCTCTTGCCCAGCTCCAGGATGCTCAGCCGCTTCGTCTCCGCCTTGTCCGGCGTGCGATGGTCCTTCATCACTGGGACGAGATCCGCGTCCAGGAGGTTGCTCGTGACTTCCTCGCGATGCGTGTCCTCGTCCGTCGGCTCCTTCCTCTTGGCCTTCTTCCACGTCGCCGCGTCCCTCGCCGACGTGCCGAAGGGCAGGTCGGAGGTGTCCACGAGGCCCGTCTTGCTGACCCAGATCGTCGGCGGCATCAAGGGGGACCACATGTCCACGCGGTGCGTCACCACGCAGGGGAGGGACAGCAGCAGCAGGCCGCCGAGCTCGTCATCTGGATGCTGCAGGCGCATGGTGAAGGACTGGAAGTGGGTGGTGTGGCAGCGCACCTGTCCGCCGTTCCCTCCGACGCCGACGATGTCGCGATTGTGGCGGATGCAGTAGCACCGCACGTGCGCCTCGACGAGCTGGTGCTTGCGCAGTTCGCAGACTTGGAACAGGAAGTAGGTCTTGCCGTTGTGCCGGCGGAAGGCGGCCTTCTCGGAGAAGACGATGGTGTTCGCGCGCTTGGCTCCGCGGGAAAGGCGGGCGAACATGAGGCCGATGCAGAGCGAGTCGAAGAGAATGCTGCACAGCAGCTGCGCCATGATGACGATCAGCATCGGCCAGCACTCTCCGAAGTAGTAGTCATAGGTGCCGTAGCCGATGGTCGTCATGGTCTCGACGCTGAAGTAGGCGGCGCGGACGAAGTTGTCGATGTCCGATTCGCAGTTGCTGGTCACGGCGATCAGCCGGTAGACTACGGCGAAGGAGAACACAAGCACGGTGAAGATCACCACCAGCATGAGGAAGATCCTGCGGGTCGGACTGTTCAGGACGGTGTGGAACCAGTCCTCCGCGTACAGCGACGTCCACGCCCGCTCCGTCATGATCCTCTCGATGTTCCAGTGGCCTCGCGACTGGCTGAACACCGCGTCGCGGTCCAGGATGCGGTGAGTCTCCTGCAAGGGCGCCGGCTCTGTGGCCACGGCGTCCAGCGAGCCCGGGGAGACCGACGTCCTCCTTGCTCTTCTAGGAGCGCTGTTGCCGAAGGTGCCGTCCGCCTCGGCGTACAGGTTCCTCGCCTGCTCGGGCGTGGTGAAGAAGTGGTGCATGAGGCCCCCAGGCCTCTTCTTCTTGCTCCTGCTGTGGTGGTGATGATGCTGGTGCTGATGGCCTCTCCTCGAGATCCCCGTGTCGCTCAAGGACGCCGCGTGTCTCAGGAGAGGCTCCTCTTCTCCCAAGTGCTCGCTGGACATCTGCGATTTGGTGAGGGAGAGCAGCGAGCAATGAGTAGGAATCTACACGACTATGGCCCGGCGCATCTTGGGTCTATGGGTATCTTAGGTCTTTGGGAGGCCTGAACAGAAGGACTCAAACAGCCGGAGTGGCGCGTCAAGGACCGAATAAGCGCCGGACTGTTCGAATTCTTCCTCCGTTTCCCCACAGAAGTGCTGTCCATTCTCACTCTTCGGTGCTTCAGAACTCTGCCAAAACACCGCGAACGCCACAGGGCGCTTCTTCGCATCAGTTGGGCGCCTCCTCCTACTCACCTCGCCCGCCGAACTGTGGCTTAACGCGCCAAGCGACTAGGACAGGGGATGATCTCGACGTGGGTGCGCGATGGTCACGCCACGCAGGACGACTTTTTCGTGGAAATTCGGAGATCCCTCTGCGCGCGTATCCAAGAGGTGCACCCTGGCGAGCATCGCTCGGGCAAAGCGCGCACCTTTGGCGGCGCACCGCCGCAGAGTTTGAAGCGCTGTGGCGCGAATTTTCTCTATTTGGCCATAGCATTGGAGGATTGGGCACGATCTCCGGGAGTGGTTGGATATCGAAAAATTATTCGCGGATTGATTAGCTGCTGTGAACCGCAGTTGAGATCACTGTGATTCCATTGGTTACATGAGTCTCGCTGGTACCAATCATGGCATCCTGTCTAAGATGACTTCGTAAAAAAGGCCTAATACCGGCTTCCGTGGAAGCTTTCAAAATTTTTAAATTAGACCATCACGCTCAACTTTGGAATCGCAATTTTTCTGCCCTGTTTCCCTGTCCAATGGATGGATTTGAAGGATCGCGAACCTCGCCTTTGGCGCCAAAAATCATCTCCGACATCCGCTGCCAGCGATCGCGAAACTCACGTCTTCCGATTCTCGCCCGCTTTTTCTCCACTCCACTTCTCCAACCAAAGGTGCTGTTCTCTAAAGCAGAGGCGCCCCTTCCGGGATAGCCCTGCGCCACCGGCCGCACTGCACCTCGAGGACATCACCTAGGCCGGTCCGCAGCGGATCTTACGCCCTCTCATCCGCGTCCTGGAGCCGAGGAAACTTCGGGATGGACGCAGAGTGGGGCGAGAGCCTTCTGGAGGCCTATGACGCCGATAGCGCCGACGAATATGGGGGGAACGACGATTCCAGCGTCGACGAGTCGGACCTTTCCGAAGAGGACTACGCGGACTTGAGCCGACCGTCCCAGCCACTTGCCAGGGAAGCTCCGCGAAAGCGCCTGCGGAACGGGCAGGCAAAGCTCTCTCGCGTGGCGCAGCCCAAGAAGAGCGCGGGCCAGACCGCGGATGAGAAAGCGAGAGCGCTTCTGGTGCGTCGCAGGAATCCAGCGTCCTTCCGCCGTCGCCCCAAGCACAGTTGGGGCGCATCGCTGACGCTTCTCCCCCGCGCGACCTTAGGGTCTGGACGAGCTCGGCGATGACGTGGATCTCGAAGCTTCCGAGGCCGTCGTGCTGACGCGCGCGGTGTCGATCGCATCGTCAACTGGTGAGTGCCTTGTGCTCCGCAGCGTGCCGAGGCCAACTCCTGCCTCATGCACACGAACCTGCTGCCAAAGACTCCGGTCGGAAGCGGAAGAGGGCGAGATCGAAAGCCGGAGACGCGAGCTTGAATGCTGGTGGGGAAGCGGGGCCGTCCAAGGAAGACCTGGCGGCGCACTTGGAGGGGATCCTGCGGCACCTGACGGGGAAGGCCATGTGGCTGCGGACCGTGGACCCGCATGGGAGAGCTCTGTACAAGCCCGTGAACGCCGAGTCAGATCGGTACTTCCCGATGGCGGAGGCCCTGCAGGTGCTGGAGGCTGAATGTCAGAAGGATGCGCGAACAAGGTCCGCTGTCGAGCTGGCGATGGCGAAGCTATCAGCGCACCAAGAAGCCCCGGTCAAGGTCAATGGCCATCGAAACAAGGATGCTCCACAGAGGAAGCGTCTGGCGAAGCAGATCATTGCGAATGGAAAACCGAGAGCGAATGGTGTGGACGGGCGTGCCGCTCTGGTGGTCGCTCGTCGCGCAGCTCCAAAAGACGATTCCGCTGGGAACGGCATCGGCCACGAGGCCCAGAAACCCAGCGCGGACACCAACGGGCACGCATCTTCATCTTCTTTCGTTTTCCGAACAGCAGATGGGAAAAGCTTCAAGCTGCCTTTCCCCGGCTTGGGTGAGTCCGGAAGTGGATCAGACGGAGACGGCGACCCTGAAGGATCCGAGGCCTCCGAACCCGCCGAGCCGTCCGAGCCGTCCGAGCCGTCCGAGTCAGATGCAGAGGCGCCTGGACGCATCGCTGGCGAGAATGATACCGCAGGTTCAGGAGGGAAGGCGGGCAGGCACTCTTTGAGAAAGCGCCCCAGGCCTCAAAGGGAACCCGAGCGTCGAAGACCCGGGCGAGGGGGCTCCTCGGGCGAAAGGGCCAAGGTGCTCCAGAAGGAAGCCAACGCGCGGTGCCTCGCGTACCTATTCACCAGGCGGGACGCGCTGGAGCCCTTTCTAGACGAGGAGGCGGTCTTGAAAATGGAGCTTGCTGCGAAAGACATGAAAGGGAGGCATGGAGATGGGAACGGAAGCGCAAACGGTGGTGTCGATCAAGCGTATCCGCAGCCGGAGACAGTGCATAGGAAGCTTCGCGATTTTCAAGTGGTGGGGATGAACTTCCTGATCAGCATGTACGACAGACGATGCAGCTGCATCCTTGGTGATGAAATGGGCCTGGGGAAGACCTTGCAGGTCATCTCGTTTCTCGCCCACCTGAAGTTCGCGCGCAAAGAAGCCGGTCCATTTCTCGTCGTGGCGCCCACATCCGTTGTGAACTTTTGGGTGCAGGAGATATCGGTGAGCTGCCCGAGTCTCAGAGTGCGGGCTATGATGGGAACCATGGAGCTGGTCGAGAGGGCCAAATCCGACTTCCTCCGAGAAAGGGACGACGTCCTCGTCACCACGTACAAGGTCTTCTCGGAGCAGCGCAGTCGCGCCTTCTGGAGAAGGCGAAGCTTTGTCGGTGCCATCTTGGACGAAGGCCACAGGTTGAAAAGCATGTCAAGCCCCATCACGGTGGCGTTCTGCTCCCTGCGGCGACGGCTGGGCTGGACGGCGATTCTGTCCGGAACTGTGGTGCAGGAGAACGTCGACTCCCTCTTCACCCTGCTGAATTTCCTCCATCCCGGTGTGTTCACAAGTCCCGAGCGCTTTCGCGATAGGCAAGAGCCAGATGCCGAACTGCTCCTGTCCCGTCTCCTGGCTGTCTTCATGCTCCGGCGGATGAAGTATGACGTCGAGAAGAGCATCTTGCCCCTGGTGGACACGGTGGTTCATTGCGGCCTGGCGGCGGAGCAGTTTCTGTGGTACCGGAGACTCATGGTACCACACCCGAAGCTCCTGGACGAGCTGGAGAGATCCTTCCGAATGGAGGAGTCGACGGCGGCCCAGAAAGACTCGGTCCCACGGGAAGAACGCAACGGAAGGCCTCCGGACGTGCAGGTGGATCTGATCTGGTCTCTTCTGCGCGTGAGCAACCATCCGTATCTCGTCGACGGGGTCGAAGCAGATCGAGATAGCACGACGCTGGAGAAGATGGTCTTCGCGTCTGGCAAGCTGCGCGTGCTCGACCGCATCCTGGTGCGGCTGTGGAACGAGCGGGGGACGAGAAGCCATCGGGTCGTGATCTTCTGTCACATGATCGATACGCTAGACTTACTGGACGACTACTGCCGAATGAGAGGATGGAAGGCCCTGCGAGTCGATGGGGGAACCAAGACGGGCATGCGCAGTGTGCAAATAGCGCTGTTCAACAACCTCCCCGACTCGGAGGCTTTCATATGCCTCCTGAGCGTGAAAACAGGAGGCTACGGACTGAACTTTCAGGCTGCCGACACAGTGGTCCTCTTCGACGCGGGCTTCAGCCCGTATGACGAGCAGCAGGCCATCAGTCGCGTGCATCGGATTGGCCAACGGAACAAAGTGCACGTGTACCGGCTGGTCACCACGGGTACGATTGAGGAGCAGGTTCGGTTCCGGTCTCAGCAGAAGCTGGCCCTGTCATCCGCCTTGAGCGCCTTCCAGCTTCACGATCAGGAGAAGACGAATGAGAGCCTACGACAGGCTTTCTGGGAGAGCATGGGCGCTGAAAGCAAGGACGAGCTTGGGGACTCGCCTTCTGGACATGCCAGCTCGACGGCCGCGGGACGCGACCGGATGCCCTCGCCAACGATCACCGATGAGGAGCTGGACTGCTTGTTGGATCGGAATCGCGCTGAGGAGGATGCGCTCGTCGGGAGGCTTGAGGTTGCGAAGTGGGACGGATCGCTGCTGAGGGAGAAGCGCTCTGCATTAAACGCCCACGTCTCAAAGTTGGTCCCGTCGCTTCTGTTCGGCCATCGATTCGAGGTGCCGGACAGAGTGGTACAGTACTCCAAGCTGTCGCGCAACTTCGAGAAGCAAGCCTCCGGCAGCAATGACGGCTGGTCCTATCAGATTGAGGACAAGGCCGGACAGAAGAAGGGCGCCTTCCCTGCAGGAAGGATGGACAGCGGGAGTGGAGATTCCTTTGACAGTGGAGACGATCAGGAAGCCGTGCTGCACGTCTCTTTCCCTCGGGGTCATCGTGCTGGAAAGCAGCAGGAGCGCTCCCGGAGCAGGCTGCGCCGATTCAGGCACGAGGACTTTTGCTTTGGCTGCTGGGAAGGCGGCAGGCTGGTTTGCTGCGAAGAGTGCCCCATTTGCTATTGCCTCCAGTGTGCCAAGGTCGACGAACGAGACCTGCACAATCTCGCCTGGAAGTGCGACCACCATCACTGCCACGGCTGCAAGAGAAGCGAGAAGGAGTGCCCGGTCGTTTTCCGCTGCGAGGTTTGCCCCGAGACGTACTGCCTCGACTGCGTCCCGTCGGACATCTGGAAGCGCCTGAGAGGCCTCAGCTGTGCTCGCCTCGACGCAAAGGGATACGTGCCGGGGTCGAACGTCTGCTACATGCTGTGCAGCGTTGAGTGCGAGACTTTCGCGCAGTCCGAGGCGGCTCTTCCTGCGAATTGGATGGAGCTCTTGGAGGAGAGCTCTGCTCCGAAGAGAGATCTTGATTTCGCTGCGTGCTTTGAAGCAGAAGGAACCGTCGGAGATCCGCAGATGGACTTTGAAGAGGTGGTGCAGCAGATGATGAACGATGGCGCTCGCCTCCTCCGACGGTTGCTGCTGAAGGCATTCTCAGTCGACCAGCTGCAGAGCAGCGCCGACTGCAAGCTTGGCGAGCTCCAATGGCCGGACTTTCGCGAGCACCAGTACGTCGGACGGGGGAAGCTGCGATCAGACCCCCGGGAGACCCTCTCTGACCTGTTCGACCCAAGGCAGCTAGCCGGATTCTTCTTTCTATTAGAGAATGGCGTCGACCTCGACCTCGCGAACGAGGAGTTCAAGGCCTTGATGGATTCCCAGCAGCTTCAGCTGCAAGGCTACCGCCGTCACGAAGATCGGACGATAAAGATCTTCGAAGCACAAGGTGCCCTTCTCAAAGATGTCCGCGAGGCGGCGGCGTCGGAGAAGCGCAGGCTGAACGAGGCCAAGGAGCGGTTTCGCCAAGAGATCTACCCGAAGGTCGAGCGAGTCCTGCTGCAGCACCCAGGCTTCTCCTGCAGCGTTTGCGAGGAGCACGGGGCTGCGCTCTCATGCTCACCCGATTTCGCTGGCCTCTGCGCTACGAGAACGTCACGACGCGGCACGTCGTCCTGCAGGAAAAGCTGGCATTTGTGTCGCCTGTTCCCGGAAGGTCCTCGTCGCGATGCGTTTCTCGACGTCCTCGAAGGTCTCGCGCAGGATGAGAAGATTCGGCTCACGAAGCACGGTGACGGCATGAAGATTGCGCTGAGCGTTGACGAGAAAGCGCATGGGGAACAGAGGGGTCGGCTCCGTGCGAGAATTGAAGCTGTGAAAAGCTTCGTCAGAGGCTATCTGGGAGCCGTTGGGTGGGCTTCGTCGGGAGAGCTGCTGAACGTCGCCAACCTGCAGGTCGCTGAAGTCTGGAATCGCGTGCAGACTGCTCTGGAGTCGGGCGATGGCGATTATGGTGGCATCGGCGCGCACTACGGATACCGCACGGACCAATCCTTCGAGAGACTTGTTGCGGTGGAATATGATGGAGTGGCTGCGGTGGAGCTCCCGCCGACGCTCGTTCCGGAGTCCCCGTTCTCCGCGGGAGTGATCCTCCGGACGTGGGGAAGCGAGCTGCGCGTCCTTCAGCTGCTCCTTACTCCTCTGGCGTCGTTGGCGAAGAATGGGCACAAGCTTGTGCGTGTCGTAGATGCGGAGAGCGCGTTGAGGGAGCTCGTGAGGGGCAAGAAGATCAAGCTGGAGAGCGACAAGGACTGCTCCTTCTATGCTCTGAGGGACTATGCAGTGCCCTTGGCAAGGTACAAGCCGAACGTGTCCATCTGCCAAGCTGGGATGTACTGGCACCGCCAGAAGCAGCAGTTCGCTGCCGTCTACGAGCCGTTGCTAGATGATCTGTCCTCCGATGCAAGCAAAGACGACAAGTCGAGGTACGACCTCGGACTGTTCAAGTCTGAGGAGCACGCAAAGAGTTGCTGGGAGCAGAATGTACTGCCCGATGAGGATCATGCCGTCCTCCAGAAGCAACCGCAGAGGCGTAGGAAGGCGGCGGGGCGGCGGAAACGGGATAAAGGATCCAACTCGGGCAACGAGTCGAAGACCCTTCTCGAGACCCTCACCGCGCCTCCGCAAGAGCAGACGACTAGCAAGAAGCAGACGACTAGCAAGAAGCAGACGACTAGCAAGAAGCAGACGACTAGCAAGAAGCGGACGAACTTCTTCAGCCCCGAGGACTTTGCGACCGAGCAGGATTCGCCACCTTCTGCCAAGGAACTTGATGTGCCTGAGGAAGCCATTGAGGCGCAGGGCAAGACGGGTGCGAAGGGCGCGCCCACGGCGCCGTCTGCCAAGAAAGCCGACTCGCGCCCACAGAAGGCTGCGCCGGTCGCCAAGCTGAAGCGGCCTACAATTTCTCTGTTAGATGCCGGTAGTGAGACTAGCGAAAGCGAAAGCGACAGCGATAGTGACAGTGAGGACGTCGTTGATGTAGATGATGGTCATGACGATGACGACGGCGCCCCCGACGACGCCAGCTCCTCGTCTGACGACTGAAATGAAGCACATGGGACCCCCGGCGTGGAGGCTTGATGATAGGTGTGGATCGAGTATGTTGCGAAGCCATTCTCGCAGTGAGGCTTCTCTTCGTCGTCATTCCCTTTTCACCTCATGTTGTGAAGCCTGCTGTATGCTGTTCTCTCCTTCGTGCTTCTACGCTATCTGCGTCTTGTCTGTTATTCGCGCTCGTCGTCTCCGTTTTGAGGATGCCCAGACGAGGTAAATGACTGCCACCAATACCACGAATGGCGCTACGGTAAAAAGAATGCCGCTCGGTGCTCCGCCTATCTCTGACCTGGAGAGCGCTGCCCGAAAGACAGATGCCTTGACAAGGCCTCGATATCCGGCGGCGTGCAGGATGAAATCCCCGGGCACGAACTGTGAGGTTTCATATCTGGCGGAGAGAGAGGAAAGCTCAGCTCGTTCCCTTCGGCTAGTCGTGCACAAAGCGGACCGCACCTGTCCTGGTTCTTCTGGGAAAAGGGCCAAAGAAGGAAGCTGTTCATCGCGCACTGCGGCAGCTCGTGAATGTGGCTGGCAATCTGCGAGCTATTCCGAAGTGGATCCGAGCTGTCCACCTGCGACGAGAGTCTCAGAGCATGATTCAACCTGCTGTTCCCAAGTCTCCTGGGACGCACCATCGGGCAAGCGATCGCTTCGCAAGTGGTTGGATCACGAATGGGATAGGGAAGAGCTTCGCCGAACTGCTCCCTCCACTTTGGTGTTTGGAGGAGATAGTGGAAGGGGCGCTGGTCCCAGTGGAAAGGGTAGTCCCCGTCTACGAGCCATTCCTGGCGCCAGACCTCCTCAAGAAACCAGAAGGTCCAGTTTGATCGCCGAAAAACCATGGCACCTGCACAAGACACGTGCCAAAAAACTGGTCAGCTACCTTGCTACACATCAGAGACGTCCGAAAGGAAGCGCCGTTGACGACAGGCGTCAGCCCGTGGCTCCCTTCCGCGTGTCTCGTAGGCGAGTCGGAGGAGATCACAAGAGAGTCGCCAGCGCTGGGACCATTTCTCCCACCTGTGTTCACCCCGCTGGTGTCTTTCGTCATCGCGAGGTCTTTGTCCTGCGGCAGCATTTGCTCCACCCGGATCGACGGATTCATGATCACGGTATCGACATCGGCGTAGAAAACGAAGTCGTAAAGCTTCAAAGCCTCCTGGATCATCAAAATCTTGCCTGCGCCGGCGAAGAGACGTAGTGAACCTGGTGAGTCGTGCATCACGCAATCCTTGCCATTTCTGATGAAGTCACAGCACCCCAGCCTCCTGGGCGGTCCGTCATGCTCGAGAAGTCTCCGACCCGTACGTCGTAGCCACGCGCAGCGGCATATGCCGCCTTGTTCGCCACCGACCTGTAGGAAATGAAGAGGGGCAGCAGCTTCATGACGTTTCGTGCCGATGAAGACCTTTCGATGCGGCTCAGGGGTTTCTCGTCTCTGTGACGCCGCACCGTTCGGTGTCGCTCGTCGACCAGGCGAGGTCTGCCGAAAGTGCCTCGTCGTAAGCGACCAGCACAGCCACCCTGGGGAAAGGCGGCGTATCTCAGCGCATTTGAAGTTCGCTCGTCCAGAGCAGCAGTGCACGACAGACAGGTCATGCCACGCGACTGGCTTTCCTGGAGGGTCCCACCGGTGGGAGACCTTACCGAGGCTTCTCATATGAGGTCTGCTGATATTCACAGGTCTGACGATTCGGTGGGAAGCTGCCGTTGAGCGCGAAGAGCAGGTCGGCGTACAAAGATGGGCCCCAGATGAAGCCGAGAAGGAAGGACACCACCAGAGCTCCGCAGATACCCGCGGGGAACCTCCGCGGCTTTCTTCGCATTCTCACAGCGAATCAAGGCTCCAGGAGTCACAGGATAGGCACCTCGCCTCTGCCGACGTCGACCGGCACCCGAAGCGCAGAGCTGGATGCGACGCGGCGCCTCCTAGGCTGTAGCGCCCGCGCTACGTCTCTGGCGACACCCTGGGATCCGGACTTGCCCACATAGCTGAAAAGAAGAGGGAAACCATGCGTAGGCGCGCATTCCAAAGCTACCGAAAGAGTCTTGGAAGACTTCCCAAGCCAATGGGCGGCGTGTGCTTGCCACACGATGCTTTCGTGTGCACTTATTATTGTGTATACATATAGCTACCTATCATGGTCATGGCTATCAAAGACTCGGTATGGATCTACGGCGTCCTTGGAAAAAGTCTCTGGATCGGCAGTGGAAACGCAGATGTTGACTCTTGACAGCAGAGGATGAAAATGATGTCGTCGGCTAGCGGACGACGACGTCTTTCGCTGTTCTAAACCTCCAGACACGAAGTGACTTGTGTGGGATAGATCGCACTAAAAGCCTCCCTCGTGGCCTTCATCCCAACCACCATTCAGCCGGCGCAGGTTCGTAGTGAAGGAGGGAGGAAAAAAGAGAAAGGGGAGAAGGGAGGGGAAAGGGAGAAAGGACAGTGGCAGCCTTGCGAAGTCTTTCGTTTCGTGGACGAAGAGCTGAGCCCAGAGCGGTGCCGTTGCGAGCCTTCATCGAGCCGTCCTTCCATCCTCGGTCATCAACATGTAACTAGACGCGCCTGCTAAGGATCGTTCGCACTTCCCCCGCCGAGTCCAGCCCTATCTCTTCCTCGCTGACCTCTATCTGGATGATGGTGGAGTTGATCGCAAGCATCTCCAGCAACGCAAAGCCGACGTCGTCATCAAGGCGATTGTTTCGGATGTTCAGGCTCCTCATCGCGTTGTTGTGCTTCAGGCTATGCACAATCTCCAACATCTCCGACGGCGCAAAGCGATTGTCCTCCAGGTTCAGGGACCGCAGCGCCTTGTTCTTCATCAGCGACCTTGCGAAAGCCTGGCCAACGCCGGTGTCCCATCCGATCTGGTTGTGAGCCAAGTTGAGCTCCTGGAGGTACTCGTTGCGCCTCAGCGCTTGCCCGATAGCCCGACCCGTTCGCGGGCCGAGCCTGTTGGAGTGGATGTTGATGGAGTGCAGGTGGTCGTTGAGCGCGATCTTCTGCGCGATGGCGACGCCGGCGTCGTCGTCGAGGTCATTTTCCTCCATGAAGAGACTCCGGATGGACGGGTTGCGGCACAGGCCATCGGCGAAGCTTTTGCCGCATTCCGCCGACAGGCGATTGTTGCCCAGATCCAGCCACTGCAAAGTGATGTTAAGTCGCAGCGCGGACGCCAAGGAGTTGCCGTGGCCTTCGACGTCGTCGGCACTCGTGCCAAACATCGGTCCGGCGTCGTTCCCAGAGAGGTCCAAGCTGCGCAGCGCGGTGTTGCGGCGCAGCGCCCAGAAGACGCTGTTGAGGCCGTGTCTCCCAAGGCCCGTGGCCTCGAGGTTGAGCTCTTTCCACGCGACGCCGGCTCTCCGCAGGCCGACGCCGACTACGTCGCCGAGCCGCGGCCCCATCGGATTGCCACCGACGCACACCACTTCAGTGACCGAGTTCTGCAAGTTGCCAAGCAAGGCCACGCCCACCGCGGCGCCAAGCCCACACTTGTTCGCGTAGAGCTTCCGGATGTGGCAGCGCCGCTTCAAGACGCCGCCCTCGACGACCGCCCGAAGACTCTCCGCCAGCTCGTAGCCCGCTGTGGCGCTCAGCGCATTTTCCGAGACGTTCAGGTGCGTGAGACTCGCGTTGCGAGCCAAAGCGCGGAAGAGTCGCACAGCGGCGTCGGCATCGAGATCGGCATCTTGGAGCTCCAGCCTCTCCAGCGGGCAGCTGGCGTCCTTCAGGAAGGCCGCGAGGTTGGAGGCGCCTCTCTCCCCGACATGGTTCTGGCTCAGCGCGAGGCTGCGCAGGCGCGTGGCCCCTAGAATCGCATCTGCGAAGGCCGCGCAGGGCAGCGGCGTCATGCGGCATTGCGTCAGGTCGATCTCTCTCGCCGATCGAAGCGCCACGACGGCAAGCTGCACGGCGCTGACGTCCGGGACGACGATGCCCTTCAGGCGCAGCACCTCCAAGGCTCCGTTCGCCGCGACGCCGGTGGTCATGCTCTTGACCTCCCGAGCGTCCATGTGGCAGCCGCTGAGGTCCAGCGTCGCGAGGGTGTCATTGTTCTCCAGCGAAAAGCGCAGCTCAGCCCCGACGCCAGCGGTGTCTCCGCCGCTGTGGGAGGAGAAGCCCAGGCTCGCGTTGTCGCTGAAATCCACGTGCTGGAGCGTGTAGTTCTGTAACAGCGTGCGAGCGCAAACCTTGATCGCGTTCGGCCCGAGGTCGTTCTCCTTCAGACTCAGGAACGTCAAGCTCTGGTTCTCTCGCAGCGCGAGGAGGAGGCTCTCCGCGCCGCTGGTGCCGAGGGCGTTCTTGGAGACGTCAAGCGACCGTAAAGCGGCATCGCGGGACTTCAACACCGACGCCAGCATTTGGCTCGCCTTGGGCCCGGCCTGGTTGTCGGCGACGTTGAGGTGCTTCAGCTGCGGCGCTCTGGCCAACGCCAAGGCAATCTCGCTGACGCCTTGAGCGCCCAGTTCATTCCCCGACAGATCCAGAGAGGTCAGCGAGCGATTCTTGCTGAGCCCAGCCGCGAACGCCTTCGCGGTGTCTTCCGCCAGAGCATTGTGACCGAGGCACAGTGCAGCGAGGCACTTGTTGTGGCGGAGAGCCTCTCCCAACGCGGCGCCGCAGCCGGACTCTTTCGCGCCGGTGTACTTGTCGGCCCAGTAGCGATACGGGCCGAGGCGGTTGTGCGAAAGATCTAGGGACTCCAGACGCGCGTTGCGCCGCAGCATGGACACCATTGCGCGGCCTGCTTTGGGGCCCAGGAGATTGTGGCTCAGGTCGAGCTCTCTCAGGTTGGGATGGTGGCGCAGTGCGTCCGCAAGTGCTACGCCCGCAGTGTCCTCCAGACCGTTGTGAGCCAGCTTCAGCGATGCAAGTCCCACGTTCTCCTGCAGTGTCTTGGCGAGCGGTGCACCGACGTTGCTGCTCAATCGATTGCGTCGCAAGTCCAGCGCTTCTGCTTTGATGGGATATCCGGCAGCAAACGGCGTCGCGTGCGTCCAAGTCGTCTTCTTGAGTCGCAGTGCTCTTAGGATGGACAGCAGCGTCGGAATGCCCAGGTCGCCGAGCTCGCTGTCTTGCAGCTGGAGGCGCCTCCGACTCGCGACGTAGAGCTCGGCGAGGAAGTCGCAGACTGCTGTCGGGTGTTTTCCCCAACTGGACGCACGGGCGTTCCCTGGCGGCGGCTCCAAGTTTGCTGCCACCGCGAGAAGCTGCACCAACTCTCCCCACAGCGGCACGCTGAGATCGGCCAGAGCGGCGTAGTGATGTCTGTTCCATCGAACGTTCCGCCTCGCGACCTCTGGGCTCAGGAAGGCATGCGCAAAGTTGCCGAGCTTCACGCGAGCGACGGCGGAAACCTTGGCGGAGCCGTCGGGCTGCGCCAAGCTGAGCAAGATCGTTGCGCACTCTTTTAGCCCTACAACCACTGGTGTGTCGCGCTGATGGTCTTCGGCGTCCAGAAGCTCTGGAGACGCGTTGGCTAGCCATCGGATGACTGCAGCGTCTCCTTTCTGAAAGGCGTGATGAAGTAGGTTCAGGCCGGCGTCTGTACGCGTTGTCGCTACCTTGAGGCCTCGAAGGGTGGCCCACTTCACGAGGAAGAGCTTGTCGAACAAGGATAGGAGCTGTGGCGGCCTGGGCGCCGGGAAGGCCAGCAGCGCCGACCACCGCTGCGCGTAGAGCAGCTCGTCCCACTGCACAAGCAGCTGCAGGCCTGCGTGTCCACTCTCGAGGACCAAGCTGCGCTTGCCCACCGCCCCGAAGAGCAGGGCGACGACCTTGCCGTCCAGACTCTGCTGCGCGGATTTGTACATCCGCCAGATGCCCTCGGCGACTTGAAAGACATGGGCAGCTACAACAACAAGAGCAAAGAACCCGAGGACTGTGAGCGCTTGAAATGCTTCCTCGCTCAGTGCTTCGGCCTCGAAAGCTGCAGTGAGGCAAAGGAGCAGCACCATCAAAATTCGCCCGGCGCCTTCGTACAGAGCGTCCTTGGAGTAGAGGAATGGGCGCCAAGCATACGTCACCATCAGCTTCACCATCAGTATGATGATGACAGCTGTGATCTGCTGCTCCGGGGCGGCCGAGCGCCGCAACATCACGAGAGTCCCCGCGATCGCCGCTAGCTCTGCGAAGTCGACGAGACGCCAGTACGCAGCCTCGGGCACAAAGTCGCGCACCAAAGACGCATAGGCGCCGCTGTCGAGGACGGTATCCCAGCGCGACAGCACGAGCGAATGGTCCGTCTGAAACTCGGCCAAGGCTACAACGTACTCGCGGCAGTTGGCATTGTAGACTTGGCGCTGGACATCCACCTTGCCCTTGAAGGACCGCTTGTAGCGCCACTGCTCGTCCTCGCGGTCTTCGCTCTGCTTTGCTTTCGGGTGTCGCCCGAGAAGGCGCAGGACGAAGGACGTGGGCCCCCAGCACCGTCTTAGCTTCGACCAAAGAGCGTCGACATCACGACGAAGCAGGGACAGCGCATATCGCAGCCGCCCGCAACGAAAGCTTCCCGACACCAACTCGCGACGCAGCGTGGCTTCTCGCGCTACCGCGTGGTGCCAGTCTTGGTAGAAGTCGGATGCGTGGAACTCGGCCAAAGCGCGAGAGGTCAGATAGTAGTGCAGGGCTGGGAGCCCAACGAGCAGGAGGACCATGGCCATGTAGGACGTCGCCTGCATCGCCAGTGCGCTCGGCGTGTGGCAATCCAACACCGGCAGTGTCCTCGGGACGAAGACGGGCGTCGAACTACCTTGATGCCGAAGAAACGAGGACGGGGACTTGTAGACCGGCGGGAAAGCGTCGAAGTAGCACGGGTAGTGGTAGTTGCGGCTTCGGCGAGCCGAAGTTGTGGTGCTGTCGTTCCAGTCCGTCATTGGGCTCAGAGCGCCGAGGATCAACCAAGCGGTCGGCAGGTACATGATGCTCAGGAGGCTCAGGACGACGTGGATCTTCGCCGTGCTCATGCTCTTGAGGAACAGCACCCGCGTGTATCCGGCATTGTACTCCGTGAACTTGAGAAAGCGCCATCTCACCAGCGTGACGACAAGGACGAAAGCGGCCACGACGAGGACGATTGACACAGAGGCGACGACGATGATGGCCACGGAGGCTGTGGCAAGGAGGCGGAAGAAGCAACACGGGATCGAGGAAGATGGTGTGATGGATCATCCAACATGGTGGAACACTTTTCGGCAGCCTCTCACCGTTGCCCGGGATAAGTGTTGATGCGAAGAGACTTCCCAAGACCACTGCCGCCTCAAGAGCGGCAAAGCCCAGTATGGAGATTGGGAGAGTGACCATGAAGAAGCGACGGACGTAGCGGCGCTCCCATCGGTCTATGACCTGCACAGGGAACAAGAAGAAGACCACAGCAGCGACAGGCGAAATCGACAAGAAGAGGGAGGAGCTTGGTCAGACGAACGTTGCTTCACGTAGGCGACTTGTCAAGACATGGATTGAAGTCGCAAGTCCGATGATGGAGGCACCTTTGGATCAGTGAAGTCTGCAGGAACCCAGAAGTAGAACAGCACCACAAGGAGAACAAGAACGGCGCCAAGCTGCACGAAGTACAGGACGAGCGTCTCGAAGAACTCCAAGTCCACTTCCGAGAACCTTGATAAAACTTCAGCGCTTTGCCACGCTATCAACCTCGGAAGGTGGAGAAAGAACCCTACAAGCGATGAAGCGCGTGAGCATGAGCTTCCTTCCGGACGCCCATCTTCTCGCTGCTATTGGGTACCCTCGGCAAACGCCCGAAAGGACAGCAGCCAGCTAGGCAGAGTCGCCTTTAGTCTTGCAGAGAAGGTGAGGTACAGGAGCTGCAGGAAATGGACTGTCCGCTCGATCTTGAGCCCAAGATGGCCTGTCTGCCGTCCGGAGCCCAAGTGGGATTCATTTCCTTTCCCTTCATGGTCGTCTTCGTCGCCATCCTCAGCTTCTCCACTTTCCTATCCGGCCAAAGACAAAGTGACATCAGGCTGCGTGCGAATCCCGTCGGCAGTATGGGCAAAATGAGGCGTATGGCGAAGTTTCGTCCAGTACCGCTCCGAGAGCATTTTCATCCCGCTTTCCCGAGCCAGGTCGTTGAGATGATCGAATGCCCTCAAAAGTGGACAGAGACGCCATTGTGGCGCTGTCGGAGGCGAGAATCGGTCTCTCCGACCTCGGAGAAGGAAGTACACTTTGGACGCGAGCGGATACTCCCGAAAAGGACAGGAGCCTTGGCATCGCAGGGTCACAGTACCGTGCTGTGGACATCTCGCAAATTCTAAAGCTGGATAATGAGAGATCAGTAGATCTCTTTCGATCCCGCTCGGTTGCTGAGCATCTATTCGTGGGAATAGCGAAAACGAGAATCGAGAAGTGATATGTAAAAGGTTTCAAAATGTCGTTGCTCGCCAGTGCTATGGCCGCGAAATCCGGGCGGATCCTTGCGAATTCGGTGTCGCTCTTTGCGCGCCAAAAATGGATTTCGGGCTGCCCATTTGCGGCCGGTGAAGCCATGCGCCTCTCCACCTCGTTGACCTCGCTGTGTCTTTACCTATCTGCTAGCCCCGGAAGCGTCGCGTTTGCGCTGTGGCGCGACATCAACAGCGTCACCGTCGTGGGAGGCACGCACGGAAACGAGTTCAACGGCGTCTGGTGCGTCAAGCGATGGCGCCATGGCGCCGCCAGTGACGACAGCTGCTCTGCCGCTGCGCTTCAGCTGGAGAAGGCCTTTCCGTCCATGTCCGTGCGCACCATGATCGGCAACCCCAAGGCGTACGCGCTTAATCGGAGGTTCTTGGACGACGACCTGAACCGCATGTTCAAGGATGTGTCGCTGGAGCGCAGAATCTCGGAGGTGGATGATGACGTACTGGCATACGAAGAGAATCGAGCTCGCGCGATCTCCGAGGTACCCAGGACACGAGAGTACTGAAAGCGGAGAGAAGAAAACGCTAATCCCAGATGCGGTACAGAGCTTGGGACCCAAGACCAGCGAGACGCCGGCCTGCGACTTTGTGATTGACCTGCACAGCACCACTTCAAACATGGGTGAGGAGGCCCCCGCCCTCTTGGGCGTCGCGGTGCAACTCTGAGTGAACCCTGGCGAAGGCTTTGGTCTAACCAGCGCAATATCCCGCAGGCGTGACGATGATCGTGGATCAGTGGTGCAAGGAGGGCCTCGAGGCAGCGACGTATGCGGTGAAGCGACTGAATGCGATGAAGCTGGACGAGAATGCGGGTATCAACGGGGGCGACAACTTCTCGGCGCGCAGGCCCAATCCCGTGGATGCCCAGCACCATGTCGCCCGGCTTCTCATCACGGATGTCAAGGACCGCGCGTCGTCTCCTTTCCTCTGTTCCGTCGGCAGAGGGGGCCTGGAGATCGAGGTTGGGCCCACTCCGCAGGGCGTCATCCGGACGGATGTGATCGAGAGCATGTCCCTCGCTGTGAACCTCGTGCTGGAGTACTTCGAGAAGCGGAACACCACTCCAGACCTGGCCATGGCGGAGGAGGAAGTCGAGGCCTTTCTCTACGACCATGGGGGAAAGGTGCCCTGGCCCATCGACGAGGACGGCAGACCAGCGGCCGTGACGCACTGGAGTTTGCAGGGCCGCGACTACGAGCTGCTTCGGCGAGGAGCGCCATTGTTCGAGCACTTCAATGGGACGATCTTGAAGTACGAGCCCAGCGAGACCGCACACGCGAAGGACAACGCGATCATCGAGCACCTGTTGGTGGAAGAGGAGGACCCCGCTGCCAGATACCCGATCTTCATCAACGAGGGGGCCTACTACAGCCCAAAGTCTGGCCTGGGAATAGGAATGACCCGAAAGATGAAGATCCGCGTGGCGCAGCCCCGGGAAACGCATTAGGCGTGGCAAGAACACATAGACACACGCGAGCTAGGCGCAGCGGGAGAGCACGGAAATCTATTTGCCTCTCATCTGATCCTAGAAATCGTCATCGGACTCTGTTGATATCCTGTCGCTGGATGCGTCGTCATTGTCTACGGAACCGCGCAAAACCACCGTTAGTTCTGTTCGTTCTGTGTCAAGCATCGCGAAGGCGGACCGGCTCGTCGCTCGAACACCAACGTACCGGACTGCGAGTACTCCGCCATTCTTGTGGCGCTGCGGCCTTGCGGCTCCGGAGTGGCCTCCGACCCGTCCTGGGAGACGCCGTCCGAGCTCGCTTCCGAATCCGAGTCGGACGAGCCGAAGCTCTCCGCGCTGAGGTCGCCATCGTCGTCGTCATCATCGTCGTCGTCGCCAGACCCGTCATCAGAGATCGGAGACGTCTGGAACGTCCCACCGCTGTTCTGTCGAATGGCGCGCTCTGCGACGGAACCAAGGCAAACGAACAAACAAATCGAGCGGCGGGAGCATCCCGTAAGTAAGCAAGGTTGAGTGGAAGGGAGAAACAGAGAAACGCATCCCCGCCCGCACCTGATATTTGATGCGACAATGCCGGGCCAGCATTGTTGGAGTCGTCTGCGCTCTTCCCTCCGTAGCTCCGCTGTTCCACGACAGCGTAGTCCACCACCTCAGCATCCTCTATCTCGTACGAGTCTCCCGCGAACTCGTGAGTGGCGGCGAAGATCTTCTGCTCCTGCTCCTTCATGACCTTCTGAAGCCCGGCTCGCCGCCTCTCGGCTCCGTACATGTGCTGCTTCTCCTGCTCCTCGAAGTCGTGGAGCTGCTGCTCGAGCGCGGCAATGTTCCGGATCTTAATGACGTACTGCTCGTAGAGGATTTGCATCTGCTCTTCTATCGCCTCGTACTCGTCCATGAACTGAGGTCGGACGGACGCCAGCGCCCGCAGGCGCTTCTCCGCCCGCTCAAGCTCGCCGCACCGCCGCTCTATCTTGGCGGTGAGCGTCTGATCCTCGCTCTGCAGCTCCTGGAGCTCCTCCATCTTGTCTCGGATCTGGGTCTCCATCGACTGCACCAGCTCCTGGAGAGAGCGCTGGAGGAACTGCTCCTCCGGGCTCGTGTGCCGAAACCCTCGGGCGGCGCCCGGGCCTCCTCCGACGCCGAGGCGCTCGAGAAACGCAACGGACACTGCCCTCTGCACGCTGATGTCCTTCTCGTCGTCGAGCAGATCGTTGAGCGCGGCGCCCGCTCGAGTCACCTGGTTCGAGAGCTCGCGCACGTTGCCGATCGTGGACAATGCCTGGGATCGCGCCACGCGGTGGTCGGTGGACATGTACTCGTCTATGGCCTCGTCGTCCACCTTTCCGTCCGAGCTCGCCCGCAGCTGCTCCGCTTTCTCCAGCGAGATGCGCTGCGCGCGCTGCAGATACGTCGCCAGCTTGAGCAGCTCGCGCACGCTGCGGCCATCAGCTGAGTACAGTCGCAGGGGATTCAGCGCCACCCCAACGCTCTGGAACGCCAATCGACAGCACGCAGACACAAACGCCACGCGATCTTCCTCCTCCTAAACATCGTCGTTTGTCGTAGAACGTGCCGTCGAACGAGGGACACAGACACGTGAGTTGGTGAGCGCATCGCATGTGGAAAGGAGCAGTCGACGGAAGAGCGCCGCAGCTTACGTCGATCGACCGCGGCAGTCTGGCGTCCGCATCTGGCGCAGCCTTGTGCAGCAGAAAGAAGAGAAGTTCTGCTACCAATGCAAAGTTTGGCTGACGGAAATTCTCCAGAGACACCTGAAGACGAGCGCAAGCATCGTGAGGCAGTCTTCGGGACAGCCGAAGGATTCCCGCTCGGGGCGCAACCGTACCACCCGAGAGTAGTGGAGCTCTCGCAGCGCCTCCACAAAGTTTCGAAGCTCCCTGTACGACATGGGCGCTGTACTTCAGAGGCGCGCGGCACCGTTGGCGTTCGATTTTCGCGCGCTTTGCTTGGCTGCGCAAGATTTGAAACGGAACTTTGCACTGAGTTTCCGTCTGTCACTCCCTGTTGTTATGCTCTTTAACAAAATTTTCTATACTCCTTGGCCGCAAAACCCATCGAAACGTCTCTGTTTTGATTGTACGAGAAATGGAAATAGGGGGGAGCGGCTTCAGATCGCGTTTGTGTCCGAGTGGAAAAGACGTTCTTCTCGGACACAAACTGGCAGATTCGCGCCGTGTGGCGCTTCTCTGATCCGCATTTCGCCTCTCGCGACGTCCTGCTCAACTTTGCAGCTTGTCATGATCGACGGATGAGCGCATCCTCAAGTCCTTAAAGATTCGCGGAGCGAAGAGACACATTGCGCAAAGTTCCCCCATGCGGTTCTCTCATGTGTTTGCGCTCTGTGTCGCGACCGCGCTGACTGCGATCCCTGACTGCTTGGCGGACGACGAGTAAGCGGTTGTCGATGCGTTTTGAGAGGAAGTTAGACCTAACGCCCACCGCGCGCGCCTTTGGCGTAAGACCGGCGGTGTTTGTCGATTGGTTCGAAGGTGTTTGCGGACTCGAAGACGGCACAATCTTCAAGATCAACGGCAAGGACGGAGAGTGGATCCGCCGCGAATGGGAGAAGTCCACCACGGACCTGATCAGCTACAAGAAGCCCCCGGCGGGCTTGGCCTTGGACGACGGCCAGGACTTCGGGACGTTACATGGGATCCGCTACACGGAGTTCGATGCGGTGAAGGGCAAGTGGTGCATCGGGGACATCTCGGTGGCCGACTGCAGCGACATCGCTGGGAGGTTCGAGTTCCTGCTCATTGGCGCGGCGCCTTTCCAGGTACGTCGTCCTTGGAGGGTAGGTCAGCGCAGGCTTTGACAAGGTCCCAGGAGACCCGAGCGCTCCTCAGGAGTGCCGGGTGTTGTTCTACGGGCTGGTTTGGCAAATCGAGGTTGGTGGCGGTCCGTCAGAAGCCTCTCTCCGGCTGACACCGCCTTCCTTTTCCCCCCTTTCCTTCTTGCTGCTGCATGAAACAGAGCGGGATGCCAATCTCCAGTGGTGGCTTCTTCGCCATTCTGGGGATGAGAATGGCGAGCAAGGTGCGCTGCTTGCCTCGTGCGTCGGCTTGTCGGTAGCGTGGACCGACGGATCCCCTTTCCCTGCCTTTCCTTCCGACCCATGCAGGCCGCTCGTCCGGTGATGACCGTCGGAAAGTGCTTCCCGGAGTCGTCTGCTCCAGGACAGTACCTGCTGCACGCGATGGCCAACAGCACAGCCGTCGCAAACGAAAGATGACCAGCGCGTCCGTTTTGCTTTGGTGGTTCCGACCCTTGCGCTCGTCTTTCACGAAGGAGCGAGAGACATCGCCGCAGTCTCCCAGCATCTCACCGACCACACGGACGCCCTGCATCGCAACTCTCGTGGCGCCAAAGCGAGCTGACGGTGGTGGTCTCCGCAGATTCCAACACCTTCAGAGGCATCTCGACGTTCACACAAAGGTCACACTGTGGCAAGGTCCATCCGACCGCACCCGCGAAGCAGAGAGGCCCCTCCCCATCCACTCCCAGAGCATTCCGCCCCGGGATCGGGGCTTCTCAACTCCGCTGGAATGCCGCCTCCACCCCTTCCCTCTGTCACATTCCGCGTGGTGCCCGATGGCTTCTGCGATCAGCTGATTTGCATTCCGTTGGGCTTCGCGCCACAGAGTAGCGCAGACCCTTCGGCGATTCTCCGGCTCTCGAAGGCTTCGGTAGGCACGTGACTCAGATGAGGCGAAGATGGCAGCTGTGGGGAGCGGTGGTGCTGGGTGGCCTATCGCTTGCGCTGGCGCAGACGGCGACTCAGCAGTCAACGCCGACTGCGACGCCGACGCCTCTAATCGATGTGAGTGCCCACTTCCGCCGCTCTTGGTCAGCTGATGCTCTTCCGATCTGTGGCGATCTTCGGATGCGTCGAGAAGGGAGGAAAGGCTTCAGTGGCGTTTTCCATCGAGACACTTTTTCTGCGCCATTTCTCTTGAGAAGACTCACGGAAATGCCCGATTTCCTCTGATTCTACCAGTGGTTCGACGGCGTCTGTGGCTTCGAGGACGGCACGATCTTCCACATTGAAGGTGCAGATGGCAAGTGGTACAAGAGCGCGAACGCTGGGGAGGACAAGGAGGGAGAGCTGAAGACGGTGCGATATGTCTCGTACGACGTCATCAAAGGTCCGTTTTTGTGAAGTGGTGGTGGTGGTGCGGGTGGGGCGTGCTTTTGCCAGCTGTGGCCTCATGAGTCTTGATGCGCACAGGCAAGTGGTGCGCCTTGGGAGTGCCCTCGAAGCAGTGCGAAGGAAAGTGGGAGTTCATGCTGGTCGGCGGAGAGCCCTTCGTCGCTGGCAATCCCATCACGCGCGGCGGGTATTACAGCCTTGTTGGCTGGCGCAGCGAGTCGAAGGGCGCAGCGCCAATATTTGTGACGGGCAAGTGCTTCCCGGAGAGGTCCGTCCCCGGGATGCAGCTGCTAGACACCGTGGTTGGCAATCTGTAACAGCGACAGCACATGGCCAATAGAGCAAAGAGGAGCAGCCAACAAGTCTTCGTCCGTCGAACGCACGCCACATGTACACGACCTCGCCCACCCCCCGGACTGTAGGCCCCAAAGCTGCCTCCGACTTGGGGAGGCGCCTCGGCGCACCTAGCTCTTCTTCTCCTCCACGGCGCCCTCTCCTTCCTCCCGTGCGGCGTCGAGCGCAAGATGCGCGGACACCTCCTCGTCATCGTCCACGTCGCTCAAGACCTTCCTGGCGAGCCGTTGGAGGCGAGGCAGGCCGTATCTGGAAGCGAACTCCAGCACGACGGCGGCATTCTCCTCGTCGTCCCCGACGAAGGCCAGCAGCTGCTGCTCACAGAGGCGGACGAGCGAGGGCGCCCCGAAGCGGCCCGCGACCACCGCGAGAGCCATGGTTGCGTTCGGATCCTCATCCGGCACCTGCGCACGGGAACCGCTGTACACGAAGGACAAGAACCGACGAAGCGCGCTGATGCTCAGCCCATCCTCAAGAAGGCTGCCCACGTCCACGTTGAAGGTGTCGCTTGACGTGTTCTCGGCACTCTCAAGGAAATCGCCGGTCATCAGTGCGTGGAAGTAGGGAATCCGGCGGAGCACGGCCTTGTGCGCTTGGTACATGACGATTCGGCCATCGCCGTCCACTTCGTCCTTGGCAACGTCGAGAAGCGTCCTCAGATGCTCGATCACCTCCGGCTCGTCGGCCTGTGCCTTGGAGTCCAGGTAGAAGTCCAGCTCGGGCACTCCGATGCAGAACGCGACGTCTGCGGGAACGCCGGGGAGATTCGTCGGATCTGCTCCACTGGGCACCTCCACGTTCTTCACGAGATCGCGCACGAAGGTGCTCTCCTGAGGCATCGGCGGCACCATCAGGTTGTGTCCTATGCTTGTCACGCAGCCTGGGCCTACATTTCCTCACCACTGGATCGCTTTCCTTCTCCGGCTGGTCGATTGGCCGCCACGCGAGGGCGTCGAGGCTCCGGTCCGCTTCGCTTAGGATGTACACCAGATGCTCGAGCCCGAGGCGGACCGCCAAGGCCCGCAAAGCGTGGTATCGGTGCGGCGGACAGATGAGCTCCTCGGTGTACAGGTAGATGAGCATCGCCCGCACGGTGGCCTTCGACCACTCCCGCTCCTCGAGCTCAAGGAGGATCTTCTTGGGGCAGTCTTCTTCCGCATCGGTCGTCGCGCCCCCCGCGCTGTCGAGCACACTGACTCCTTTGCCATCTGCGTCGGCTAGGTAGCTTCCCGCGTCGCGGGCATGGAGGATGAGATCCCGGAAGAATTCGCAGCGACTCGCGAGGATGAAGGAGTGGGCGAAGAAAATCTCTTCCACAGGCTCCGCCTTGCGCGGTTCCGCGCCGCCGGTCTTGGACTTGACGTCGTTGAGGAAGCTCTTGAGGGCGCGATTCCTACCGTCCTTGACGACCAGAGCCACATCGCCACTCGGCTGTCCAAGGAGCGGACGAAGCATCGGAAGGTGCGCGGACCTCACATCGGTGACGGCAAAGGCGTGCACGTGGCCGCACGAGATATCCACACATGGCGGCGTGTGCGGCGGGCCGAGGAAAGGGATGCGGCTCGGGCTTAGGGCGGTGCGGCCGGAGGTGCCCATGCCCAGGACGCCGGACTCGTTCCAGCCGAAGCTGTACACGTGGCCGCTCTCGCTGAGGGCGAGGCTGAAGGTGGAACCGCAAGCAATCTTCTTGATGTGCGAGCTGCCGAAGCCCTCCACCTTGCCGGGGATGTAGAACTTCAGGTGACCGCCGACTTCGTAGTCGCCGGCGGACGATTTCGTCCTGCCAGACTGGCCGTACTCGGTGTGTCCCCAGAAGAAGACGTCGCCGGTATCGGACAGGGCGAGGCTGTGGTTCGCGCCCGCTGCGATGTCGATCACGTTCTGATCATCCAGCGTTGCTAGGCGGTGAGGCACGAGCCGTCCTTTGCTGATGCCTCTGCGACCAAGGCCCAGCTGCCCAAGCACACCGTTGCCCCACACAAAGACCTGACGCCAACCTTGTCAGCGACCAGGGCCAAAAGCGCGCCAAGTTCAAGGCAAGACGAGGCTCTACCTCGGATAGGGTGCTCTCCTTCGCACCCGTCGAGGACTCGACTCTTGCGATCGTGTGCTGCTGGCCGCACACCACCTTTCACGACGGCGAAGATGCGTCATCGGGAGGATGTGAAAGAAGCGAGGGATCCAGGCTCTCCATACCTGTAAAACTCGGCGATCCGCGAAGGTGCGGACCTGCTGGAACTTAGCCGTGTTGATGCGGTGGCCCAGGCCCAGCTGGCCGCGGTCATTGTAGCCCGCCCCGAAGAGCCGGCCGGAGTCCGAGAGCGCCATGATGTGGCCATACCTAGCTCGATCAGGAGCGTCCAGCGCGTGAGGCCGCGCGGACAACTGGGTCGTGGCAAGCCGTTGGGGTGCCAGCTTACCCGGCGGACACGCGGACAATCTTCGTGCCGAGCAGGCTTTCTACAACTACAGGACGGAAGCTGGGAGCGCGGGTGGTGCGCATACGGAGCATTCCCTCGTACTCTTGCTGATCACCGCGCATTTCGGTGTAGGCCTGAGGAGGCGCACGTCTCAGAGAGAGGCTGAACGGTCGCGACGAGGCTTTCAACATGAGGAGAGACTGACCTGGTAGCCTTCGTCGGCCAGCTCCTCGAGCTCGTTGCTGAAGTCGTCCTCCGCCTTCAACCAAGCCTCCGTCGACTTTTGCACGACGCGCGAGAGCACCTAGCAAGTGCAGCATGTCAACGCACCGGGCGGCGTGGAAAAGTCGAGAGAACTTCGGCGCGTGTGCAGCCAGTGGCACAGACCTCATCGTGGCGTAGGCGAGCACGCGCCGCAGCCATACCCGTCAAGGCTCCTGCCGCTGCAGTGGTCGCGGCCGTTCCGTCTTGACCCTCGGTACCGGCATCCTCCTGATTGCTCCCACGCCTTCCGGAGCGGACGCCGCGGCGAGGTTCTTCTCGCCCGACGTCCTTGTGGACCAGGCCCCAGACATACAGCCTGCGAGAGAGTGTGTGTGGGGGGGGGGGGGGGGNNNCTCCTACTCAGATACTCTTGCTTCGCCAGCATCGAAGCTGGCGCCCGAGCACCCAGTGCCTCAACATCACCTGCCAGACGCCGAGAGAGCCATCGACGTGTGCGCTCCAGCGGCGACGCTGACCTACCGATTCGTCAGTCTTCTCCGTCAGTTTCAGCAAAGTTGTGGAGTCCCGTGGAAAATCGCACGTACGATGGCCTCCTCCTCCAGACTGGCCACGACCCTTGGAGACGTGGCGCACAATCTCCGAGTGCTCGCCTCCTCGTCGTCCGCCGCGCTTGCGCCCACACACCTTGTTGACGCGCCGCCGAGTGGTCGAGGCATTTTCAAGACTTCAGGGAAACCTTGGCCCCTTGGATTCCGTCGCAAGCACAGCTTCTTACCCTTCTTTGTCACGACCAACCGTGTAGACGTCTCCAAACTCGGTACAAAAGATCGAGTGACCTTCTCCGCCGGCCGCCTGCGTCACCACGGCCTCCATGGCCGACACGCGCGTCGGAGAGTTCATCAGGCACGTCTTGTCTTCCAACTGCTGGGCGCGTCCGAGGCCCAGCTGGCCATAGCGATCACTTCCCCACGTGTAGATGCTCATCGTACGGCAGCAGCAAAGAAGTTCCGCGGAAAAGCTGCGAAGTTTAACGTGGAATTTCCGACTCGGAAGGCGCAAAAACTCGCAAACTCCGCCGCGC